>WBMY01014421.1:1887119-1899570 GCA_013397315.1 Donacobius atricapilla
AAAAGGAGAAAAAGGGGAAGTACCTCTGTTTGCTTGGGATCATTTGACAGACTGTGTATATTGTACTGATACATCTATGTTAGTATACCTTCAGCAGTGGCACATATTAACAGTCAATAATTAGTGAATTTATCACTGGTAATTCTGAACCTGTTGCCCTGTTGTTTCAATAAAGTGTATTATTTGTGAATTGTGATTGTGAAAGTTCTTACAAAGCTCAGCCAGACTCACAGTATTGGATGGGTAAACTATGCTATTTGTGGACCTGTGCTCATGAAAATTATTACTGAACGTGGGTGACCAGACTTATAGTGTTGAATTGGTTCTAATCAGAAATGAATCCAGACACACTCAGCCCCTGTAATCCCTGAGGGCCATCTGGAAAGCAAGGGGGTTTATTTTCTTCCAAATTTCTATACCTTTTGTGCACCATTACCCCCTCCTCACATTAGTGGCCGGAATAAAGAGATATTACCATGTCCTTGGAAGCTATGCTTTACATACTATCAGCCTGTGCTCAGACAATTAGTATTTTGAACAGATACGCTTGGTTCCTAAGTGTAGGGGTCTGTTGCAGAAATAACTGGAATCTGACATGCAGTCATATCACAAAAGCAGTTTATTCCTGTAGGTGAGGGAGCGAGGACAGCAGACCCAGGCTCTGTGAGGGCCAGTTCTGCCTACATAGAGCAGTGACAGAACCTGAATACCTTTAGGTTACAGATTCTTCTTCAAGACTAGGTCAGACACACAGGATACGGCAAATAATAACAGACATCAAAGTCTTTCAGATACTGAGGCTCCATACAAGGTATTCTTTTACAAATAATTCACTCTTTTGATAGATTGTGCTGACTGACAGACCATTGTCTGCAAATGTTGTTTGGCCAGTGGGACCTGCAAAGGCGTAACTAACAAGCTAGCTAACTGATAACTGATTGATTAACACTGACTTCTTTGGATCCACAGGACATGTGCTGGAAATTACAAGGAGAAGCCCCCTTCTCCTTGTAATTTCCCAAACAACCCAAAAATGTGTCTTCAGTGAAAGGAACCAGGCTCATTTACATCCATATCTGGGTTTTGGTACAGTCTAATTTCTTTGATTAAATGCCAGACAGGAAAATAATCAGTGATGCTTCTATGATTTCATTCTGTTGTATAATTAATTGCCATATTAGGGCATCATCATTCTTAGATACATGACTAGCTACAATTTTATGTCAAAATCCCAAATGAATTCATGACTAGCACTCATCCACAAAAACTGTTGTTCTTTCTATATGCAAGCATGATTCACATTGATATACTGTCAAGACTCAGGGGAAACAGAAGTTTAGAAGAAAGAGGACTGTTCACCGTAGAATATGTAAGGATGCTCTTCAGTCTTCCTAATTTCTAGCCTTAGAAAAGCAACAGACAGAGAAGATGGAAGTGAATGACTCAAAGTCTTTGCCTGCAGTCCAGGAGCAGATAACATTTGTCCATGCCCTGAAGTATAAGGAATTAGGGGAAATAAGTGAGCTGGTCCACCTTTCCTATCAAAGAAGAATAAAATTTGTGCTTGAATAATTAATGCAATTTCTATAGCACAAAATTTTTTGCAACTTTCCAATTTTTGTAGCGGTTCATTTCTTTATGGTCAAGGAACAAAAGACAGGAGAAGAAAAATTTTAATTGGTTAATTTAGAAATTACTTATAGATAGATGATATAGATATAGATAGATACAGATATAGGTAGATATGTATATATATATAAATGCCCTTCCACTACTGAGTCTAAAATGTACAGTGATCTCAAAGTAAACTGATTTCCCAAAAATATAACAGTATAAAAAAGGGCTCCTGCTTACCAAAAAGTATTTTGATTCCAGCAAAGGAGAGAATAATTCCTTCCCTTTGCCACGGATTTTTAAAACATGAATGCAAACTTGTCTAAATTAACTTACAGATTTCATCACATATTTATGTCCTCTTCTCTTGCTATTTGAAGGGGAAAGAACATATAGGGGAATCTTTTGGCTGAGTTGTTTATAAAAAAGGAAGGTTTCTTTCCCTAAAGTTTTCATTTTGAGACCAAAGAAAAAAATGCAAAGTATTTTCTTCAGTTAGTATTTCAAGATACTATGCTAAAAATGTTTATAGAGAACTAAATATTATTTAAATACGTTTTTTCAAATATATTTAAACTTCTTTTGGAAACAAAATCCCTGAAATATTTGAAGTTTCCTAGGTAGCCTATAATCTAAATATGGAAGAAAAACATATGATGGATCACAGTTCAGGGCTGTTTGAGCATTATCCAAAGAATATAAACACATAACACTTTTTTAAAAATTTTAAATTAAAAACAACAAACACACTGGCTTTCATTTAAAGAAGGGTACCTGCAACAAGTGCTGCAACATCCCTGGGCAGCTTTCAATCCAGGGTCAAGTTTCAGTTCAGATGTGAAAAACATTTCTGAAGTAAATTTCCTTGTCCCTGTTCGCTCTACGTTGGTTTCAAGCAAGGAAACTGTCACTTTTTGCAATGTTTGTCTTGCAACAAAAATAGGAATGTGCTCCAGGAGCACACCAATTCTTTTGCTGTAAGGACCTATTCTTTTGCACCACATGATTTGTTAAACCAAATATAAGTTGAGAGTCCCATGATTCTGAAAATCATAAAAAGTCCTGAGCAGTTCTTGCCATGACAGTGTTTCCCAGTCACAGGACTGTGGCTCATCTGCGCTGTATAGCAAAACTCTTCTCACTAGTCTTGTTTCTCACCACTGCAGGTTTTGTTCAACAGTTTTCATGAAGATTTTTTGTGGCTTGAGGATGGAAAGGAAAATTCAGTTATAGACTTAATAGATGATAAGGAATGGATAGAATATTTATAATATTTTTCCCCCTAACTTGCCTCAAGATATTGTATACAGTAATATACTCATAAAGTTTGAAGAGGGAGATGTAGTTACATACTTCTTAAGCAGAACATGTGTGGGTTTTTTAATGTTCTAGGCAAGCATTTGGGAACAATTTAACATCAGAATTCTGTAGCCCAATGCAAAAGTGCAGAAAGATGCTACCAGAGCTTATTCATGTAAATAAATTGTGCCTGAGAAGCTCACAGTTACATCTTAGCATGAGACGTTGATGGCCCCATCAATTAAGCAGAACGAGATTTTCTGTCCACCTTTCCTCTGGTTGCAAACTGTAAATAAATAAACTTAAAACATAAATGTTTCTTGCATGCCACATGAGAGTGGCTGAGCTGTGTCTGTGTCTAATAGTTGAATCAACGTTCTTCCATAGGCAGACATGTCATCAGGAAATTCTCTGTTTTCAGAACATGGATCTGGGTTGTAAATCACAACTCAGTCTTTGTTCTTAAAAAGTAACGGAATAAAAAAAAGAGGAGAATTTCTGTGACGGTATTGTTAAAGGAAAGCCCTTTGCACAGCAATCTCTTCCTCACTTAATAATAACTCAGAACTTGCCCCATTCTGGGCCTGTTTGCCTCTAGGTCTAGGAAGAAGAATTAAATGTTGTTGCACACCAGAAATTAGCCCTTCCATATGCTCTTCTCCACACAAGTAAGGTAACACCACTCAAAGGCATAAACACCAGCTGAAGAAGTGTGGCTGCACGTACACAAAAGGGCGCGCGGGAGGCCCTTCAGGAAATGTATTTTCTACAGTGATAGGCACTCATATAGGCACAAAACAGGTTAAGCATGTTAATAACACAACCTGAAATATACTGCAAAACAAAAGCTGTCTCTGTGAACTGACTGGAAAAAACAGTGGAGCAGCGCAGACCTGTAATCATCGCAGATCACGCCGCACGCCGCTGATCGTTGCCACAGCAACGGATGGTGTTTCATGACATCACTGAAATCAAGGGGGGATAAGCAGCAAGGGCAGACAGATACCAAACAATTTCTGGGAGGAAAAAATTTGAGTATATGCATTGAGCTGCCCACAATGTGACACAAACCAAAGGGTAAAGGAGGCAGGAAAAAAGAGCTCAAGGTGCGCACACAGAAATTTCCAGTGAACAAACAGGCTTCATTGTAACCTGATAATTTTATCATGGAAATTGCATTTATGTTGAACATCTTTAGTCTTCTCTGACATTTTTCAGTAATGTGATATGGGACAATCTGTAAAGCAAGCTCTCCAGGGAAGTTAAGAAAAGAGCAAACCCTTTTTTATTTGTTTTACGTTAGGGATGAGAAAAAAAGAGGTATGAGTAACACTCTTACAGGGGGACACATATCTTTGGTGTATAAAGAACAAGAAAAGAAATGTTGTGGGGAACTGGAACCAAAACACTGCTAATGAGACTGTGAGAGTCAGCTGGCATGACAGCTTGCTGCAATCCAAAGAATGATGCTCTTATGGAACTTAGCATCATTAAAGCCTAAGTGTTTTCATTGATTTCTAATTTTTTTGTACCTTCCTAAAAAAAATTGAGTACTTTGACCTTCAAGATATGCAAAGAAACCCTACTTATTAGCTGATCCAAACCTCGGATCTCCCATATTACCAGGATTTTTCTGCTGTTCAGTAGGGCTAAATTATGTGAGTAAGCCTATACAATAATTTAAGTAGATCCTTATTTTCAAGTTTGTTTCACAAACCAGATATTTTTGTTGCAGATTACTTTTTGATAGCTTTTTTCATTTACTGATAGAATTTTACACTGCTGTTTGATGTTATATATTTGCATGGTCTTGCACAAATTGTATAAAAGAATTGATCAATTACCAATAAAAAGAAGAGTTGAAAGAAGAAAGTCCATGAAACAAGAAAGGATGGCAAGTAAGAAACCATTATCTTCAGTAGCAAGAATTCTCTGGAGGATGAAGCGGTATAAGTTCATAAAGATGAATACTGCCTCATAGAAATTAGCTTGAATTTAGCCATATATTATTTTCTATGCCAAGATTGCTTCTACATCTTCCGTAATGCATATTGCAAAACATAGGAATGCAATTAAGCCATGGCAAAAATTAATCAAAGAAAAAGAAAGCAGGTGAACAAGAGGTTTAAAAAAAGGGCTAGGATACTTACATGAATAACAAAATTTATTTATTAGTTGTGGGTATACAAAAATTTCAAAATATGTCATTTGTGGCACTGAGTGAAGAAACTTTTTCAACCGTTACTCAGGTTCATAACCTTTTTTTTTTAATTCCTACTTAGATATATATGATCTAAATTTACTTTTTTCAATCACTGGTACAAAAAGAGTGCTAATCATGCAGAAAAATCAGAGAATATATTATTTCCAAGGTGTAAAAATGCAGAACTAATAGTCAACCTTTAAAATTAGCCTTCTATAGAAAAGTGGGGTTAGCATTACCAAGGGAGTGGGTTTGTATCCAGCTGACAACACAAAAATGTAATGGCATGCTAATATGATGACGTTCCTCTTTACATAGAAAACTGAAGTTTCATAATTTTAGAAGAAATTAAACTGTGGCATTAGAGATGGAATAACTTGGTCTCCTCTTACAAAATAAAATAGAAGTTCCAGGTATGCTTAAAATAGTTAGGATATAAATTTTCTTATGAATGTGAATAAAGCTTGAAAATATTTACATATTATAAATAATCACAAATAGTATAATAGTGATTTCATCTCTTTTAACAGTTATTTAATTTAAGACTGATATTGTGCTTTCACTTCAGGGCGCTCCCAAAATTAATGAATTAAATACAGTTTAGTTCATGTATCAGACATTTTTTAAGGAGTTGACTAAGCCTTTTTAATCCAATTGACATGTGCAAGCTCTTCTCCATGTGTTCCCTCTTTCGTTTCAGAGACAAGTTCTTTTCTCTGAAAGAAACAATAAAGATAAAGGAAAGAAAATATGTTACAAATTTTATTCCAAAACCATCTCAAATACCATCATCACAACAGATGCTCATGGAGCATTATTTTCTTTATTTTAAGGGAGAAAAATACCAATGTCAGGTCTGCTCCAGAGTAAAATAATTTATTTCCTTGTTTTCTGTTCTGATTATTCTATTACAATATGCCGGCAGGAAGGATTTTGTTGCTACTTTAGAGCAGTTTCTGTCTCCTCTGTTTCTTTGTGTTAGTAAGCTATAGGCAACATTTCTAAGAAACCTTAAAAAGGAAACCCCAAATGATTAGCTATGTACAAACACATAACTACCAAGTAAACATTAGCAAAACCCATAACAATGGACTTTAGTGTGTCAGCAGTAGCAAGCTTCTTATCGAGAAGGAATTATTAATACTACAGGAGAAAGGAGGTGATTCTTTTACTGCTGTATTGGTAGACCCTAGAACAGCACAGAAGCTCTCTCAAAGTGCTGTGCACATACTAATCTTGCCACAAATAGCCCTACTGAATAATGTCACAGCTCACATGGTTAGCACTTAGTCAGAAGGGATTCATCCCAACTCTAGGAAAACCTCATAAGGGCAGCTCCTGAACATTCAGTCCATACCTCCACAGTGCTTGCAGCGATGCCTGCACAGGGCTGAACTTCGCTGAAATGAACATAAACAAAGTTGCTTGTCAGGTTACAGTACTGCACTATCATTTTGCTATAGTTTTTATGTGCTCTGACTTCTAAAGAAAAAGAAAAATAAATTAATTCCATTCAAGTATAATGAATTTCCATTTTGTTTCCTTTTCCAAAATGTTGTGTTTCCCTAAAGAACAAAGATGCACTTATCAAAGTAAGCAGCTAAAAATCCTTTTCTTTAAAAAAAACCCCTTCAAGAAACTAACAGTAAAGAGAATCAGTTCTGAACACCTGCCTGCCCATGGGAAGTAGTGAATGAAATCCTTGTTTTGCTTTGCTTGTGTGCATGACTTCTGCTTTCCATATTGAACGGTCTTTATCTCATCCCACAAGTTTTCTCACTTTTGCTCTTTCAATTTTCTCCTCCATCGTGTTGATGGGGGAGTGAGCAAGCTGCTCTGTGGGACCTAGTCATCAGTCTTTTTTTTTTTAAATCTTTTTTTTAATTAATTGAATTTTAAAATATCCTGATTTACTGACTGGAGCTCTTAAAAATTGTGTCCTTCTAATAAAACAGAAAACCGAAAAGCACTAGCTTTTAACCAATGGAACTTAAATACCATATTTTTCCCTTGTGATTTCTTACACAAGTTTCAGGAAGAAAAAAGTGTCCATAAAGTCAATTGATTCTATTTTACTCTCATGAAAATATTATTAACTAAAATCCCAAGTAGATAGCAGGATTCCAACCACTCTTAAGCTGACAAGTTTCATTCCTTCACCTAAGAGACATTTAATTATCAGTTAGAATGCAAAGGGCAACTAGGTATCTCTCTTGTTTAATATCTTGATCCCCACTTTTGGTTTCCTGCTGTTCAGCTTTTAAAATTGTTTTTCAAATGTCCCATATGTCGTGAGGATTTATAAAATTGTCTTTTTTGGTCCAAACTGAGATAAACCAGCCAATCCAATTATTTAATATGAAAATATGTGAAGGTTAGGATATTTGGGTCAAACAAACAATGAAAAAGCTCCTAAAATTTTGGGGAGATTTTATCTAGAAAAAAAAAGACCTATTTGTTTGTTTATTTGGTTTTATTTATTTCATATTAATTATATTAATCATATTTGAGCTGAATTAATCTTAAATCCTAATTCAGAAGAACTGAAACAAATTTAAACATCATTAAACCTATGGTATACTGAATCCCAGCAGGATTTTGAAAACAGATCTTTAATCATAAGATTAGACTAGTAAGTAACCAGAGGAGACTCCTTGAAGACTTATCTTCAAATGTTCTCTTCAGGTTTTATAAAAAGATTTCAAAAAAGGTAGGGATGTAGTTGTCATTTTATCTATAGAAATAAATTCAGTATGAACAGAAAGGAAGGAGAAAATATATATTTTATGACTTCTCAGAATGGAAAACAGTTTGATCATTAATCTGGCATAGTTAGCTTTAGGAATTAGGTGAATTATCCTAAAGAATAGAGATTATCCAGTAGACTACCTTTTAATATTCTTACAAACATAAGATTATGTACTAATTGTATTACAGCTGTGCTTTTTTAATGATTTAAGACTAATGCCTGCAACTGTTTGACATCAGACAGATGTTTGTTGCATGACATTGTAAATCCTCTTGTGTGGCAGTTCTTGCCAGGGCTCAAGCATATATCTCAATGTTTTATCTATATTACAAGACACAGAGAAAAAAAATCATCTGCTTAAATCAGTAGTAATAGCTTTCTTATTTAAGAAGCATTTTTATAGACGGAAAATATTGGAAGCTGGAACTTAATTAGGTTTTCAACTGAAATGCTTTAATAATGTGGTGTGTAAAAAAATGCTTTGTGGGGTACAAGACAGATCTAAGGTATCAAAACACTCAGAAGGACAAAGTTCCACCTGACAATTTCCTTCAGAGCTTCCCTAAGTTAGTTACTTGGAGGGTTGATTATACTATTGTTTGGCTTTCTTCATGTGAAAAGGATATATTTCATTTGTTACTGGGCTGAGATCACAAACGTGTTCGGTCATTGTCACTACCCACACAAGAGACTAAGAAGTGATTAGACCTGATCTTCATCAAGCAACGTTTGGTTTAAAGACCTCTGCTTATTATCAATATAATGAAAACTTAATATCTATAAACTTGAAACTGTATTTGAAAGAAGAAAAGCTTCCCATAAAGTACTCCCAGGGGAAAAAAAAATGCGATCTTTTGGTCATAGGGAGACCTTAGAAGTGATTTTTAGAAGTGTGCTGATTGCTTTTGAAGAATATGTACAAGTATAGTGCCTCTGGTGCCTCTGACAGGATTTCCCCAGTGATGTGGATACATTTATTTTTTAGATAAACTTTGACCTCTTTAAAGACTTTAAAGAGCCATATCTGAATCTAATGTAGAATTCTTCCTATTTCAAATCACAAAAAAGCTCCAAATAGAAACAAACAAAAAGTAGTCTGTCTGACCCACAGAAGTGAATTTCTTTTTCTGTTACACTTATATTAAAACTAAAGGTTTAATCCTCTTCAAAAGGGTTTCAAAATCTTGTGCCCATTAAGAACAGGAGCATTATTTGTACTTACAAATTTCTCTGTGTAGTAGCACACAGCAAGGACCCAGTGTGTCGCAGACTGACAACATCTAAGCAGAGTAAGTGGAAAGTGGAGCCTTCAGTAATGGCACAGCAATTTGCTTCCTTTTACTGCTGTCTCATTTTTGTCAACCCACGCTGTGTTTTCACATTTTGTACTCACTCATTATAGGAGGAGTTGTCTCCTATGGTAGGTCTGTACAATGGCCAAGAAAATGAGATTCTGACAGGTACCTGTGGACACAATCCCTGTGCAAGTTATAAATAATAATGCCCACTAATCTGAAAGAACAGATTTATTTGATTGACGTACTAAAACCAATTCTACATGCAAATTTCCTTATTGGAAGTGTCAGGTAAGAGACGTACAATAGCCACATCAAAGCTTTTGGCATGGCAATAAAAAGTTTTGCAGGTTCTGTACATATAACAGTATGCCACAGAAAGAGATGTTCTTGTGAGGACAGAGCTGCATAGGATACTCTGAGGGATGATTTTAGTTTCATAGGCGAACTTCAGAGAGGGTACCACTGTTTCTAAGTACTCCAGAGGGCTTGGATTCCTGGACAGGTCCATAGGATGGTGAGACTTTTCTCCTTCCTTCCTTTCCACAGAAGGAAATGGGAGAAGCAGGAGGACCACGGTATCAGCAAGAATGTGTCTTGCCTGGGCGAATCACCATGACACTGACACCCACTGGATGTTCACTCACAGGTCAAGGTTAAGCACTGCCTACAGGATTAAGTGCATCTAACAAACTGAAAGAGCTAAATTTCTGTGTAACAGCAAACAGCTGGAAGCTATGTCATTGTGGCTGAAGGTTTGTACTTTAAAGAGAGGCAAAAACCACTGGAAAGCTAGAAATTAGCTTTCTATATGAAATGTATTGTGTTTTAACCTACCTTGTGTCTCGTACTAGCTCATGACTAATTTAACCCCAGTCTGTTGGAGATGTATTTTAATTGTTATGAAATGTGCCTGGTAAATGGGGCCATTAGTTTATCTAATGAAGTGTCTGCATTCACATCTGCAGGTGCAAGCTGCTTTCATTTTTATTGCAGGGTAAGACTATAAGAAAACTTAGCAGAATGTAGAAGATTGATGTGTTTCGCTAGGCAAAGAATGGCTTTTCGGGCTTATGAAATCTTTCAAAAACTGATTTAGAATAAGAAAGGAATAACTGTTCTCAAACTTGTTGGATCAAAATCAGTACCAAGTGTTCAGCTGTTGACTCCAAAATCCTGTTTGATGAGTTATTACACAGAAAATGGAATCAATTTTTACCATTGTGTATTAATGGTTTCCCTACTGATTTTAACTTAATATTTCCTCGTCTGCCTCCCTAAACATAAATTAATTGAAATGCACATTGATTTTTTTGTAAAAACAACTAGATGTACAAGCTGTTAATCCACCTTGTGCGACTTTTCCTTCCTTATTTAAGAGCCTATTCCATAGAATCCAATACAAAGCAGTCATAAAAATACCTTCCTTTGTCCAATAGTGTGAGTTGTTTGATGTTTGGTGACAATAACCTTCTTCTGAAGGAGTGTTTCCCTGGAAGTGCTAGTTAAGCACAACTAGGCAAAGGTAGCAATGTGTTTCGCAAAGTTATATTTAGTCCATAAAAATATAGATTATCTATTTAAAATGTAACAAAACCATCCAACAAGACGACACTGCTTTACATGTTATTTTATGAAATTATAAGCTTTTTGTTTCCTCTATTTCTGTCTGGAAACCACAGAATATCATATCAGGGAAGTGAAGCTAAGGAACACAGGAAATATGGGTCTAGGTCTAGATCTTATAGCTCTCACTCATCTATCATGCAGTTTTTGCCATAGGCAAAATGACAAATAAATCCTTCCAGAGGTCAGTGTATAGACTTTTGTGATAATGTGCCTCTATGGGCTACATTATTTTGGTGTGTGTCCTGGTTCGAGCCAGGACGGGGTTAAATTTTGCAGTAGCCAGAAGGGGTATGGCCAGGACCCAGAGATTATTCTCTACCATCTCACCTCATTTTGTGCATACAGAGGAGGTGTTCCATTCCAGGTAGCATGGCGTGGTGGTGCAGTCTGGGGTGGTTGGGGGTTTACACTTGGTGAGCTCTCGTGTGTGAATTGTTCACCCTCGATGTACACTCTGTGATAATATTGTTGCTGTTGCTCTTCCTTATCATATTTAATTGCTGTTTCCAGTAACGTGCTTATGTCAACCAGTATTCTTTACCTCTTTTGCCTCCAATTCTCCTCAACATCCTGCTGCAGGGAAGAGGGATGAAGGGATGGGGGGAGTGAACAAGGGCATTTTGGTATGGAGTATTTTGGTGGGAGCACTAAATTGGGGAATACCACTCCTAAACCACAACAATGTGTTTATATCTAAATCTGTTTGCTTAACTCAGACTGCTTTTACTTCATGGGTGAAATAGTCATATGTTTGGTTACAGAATACAGTCATATTTTTCCAAAGCACCAGGTATTATACTATATTTCTAGTGTTTTCCAAATATTATAATAGTAAAATAATATTTAATAGTTCTGGCTGCCTTTTGTTTTTTGTGTTTGTTTTTTTTTTTTTAAATTTTATCTTGAATGTGTGAAGTTGGGAAAAAATCATTAACAAATACATAATGAAAAGTAGAATGCGAGTTATCTAAGCACTAGAAATTTACTTTTCCAAAAACTGTCCTGTTATTTCTTTATAGATTGAGAAAGATACTTTATTGGTTTTATTTATATCTTATTGAAACTGGAATTTTAATTCAACGATTATATGAAAACTAATATCAGGACATACAGTTTACATAGGAAACTTACATAGGAAATTTACATAGGAAAGTATTATTTTGAAAGCCAAAGTTTGTTTTAGGAATCTAATTTTTGGTCAGTGGGATCTGTTATCTACAAAAATAATTTATTATGGAGAGAATGCAGGTTCCTAAATTACAATAAAAGTCAAGGGGAATTTAACCGGAGGCAGAGGAGTGAAGTAGAGCTACAAGCGTGGGAAATGTGTAGATCATTCTGGGAGACTGTACCTAATACTGCAAATGAGCATGTTCACACAAAAGGTAAAATATACTTCCCTAGGTGCAGGATCGGGGAGCGCAGGTTTTAATATTCATCAAACAGTGCATCTGGAGGGCAACAGGGATGGCTGAGAGAAGCAGACAGCAGAAACAAATCCAAATTATAGAGGTGATGGAAAAGAAAAAGAAAGAAAGAAAGAAAGAAAGAGAAAGAAAGAAAGAAAGAAAGAAAGAAAGAAAGAAAGAAAGAAAGAAAGAAAGAAAGAAAGAGAAAGAAAGAAAGAAAGAAAGAAAGAAAGAAAGAAGAAAAAAAGAAAAG
>WBMY01014421.1:1899588-1920842 GCA_013397315.1 Donacobius atricapilla
AGAAAGAAAGAAAGAAAGAAAGAAAGAAAGAAAGAAAGAAAGAAAGAAAGAAAGAAAGAAAGAAAGAAAAGAAAGAAAGAAAGAAAACCCCACAAAATTTTATCTGGAGACTTAAAGAAGGCTTTAAAGAGTTTGCTGCAAACCCCTCCCCTCCCCAAAGAAAAGTAGATGTTCTTGACTAAGAGCAAGATTGAAAGAAAAGAACTGGCCTTATTCATGTTCCAATTCATTCTGGTTAATCTATTTGCAAAACTTCAGGGGGTTTACCTCATACGGAAATACGGATTGATTTTACAGGTTTTGGTCTAAATATAAAAGTCTACTCATCTAAAAAACAGGTCAGCTCTGGGTCTTGTCCCACATAGACAGCAGTGAAAGTTACTCTGCAACGGAGCCAAGTTCGATCAGTCTGTTTGGGTGGCTGCAAATAAATGACATCAAACAAGTGACCTCTTCCCTTTCCCTCTTCCAAAACAAATGTCAAAACACAAAATCAGTATTCTTGCTGAAATCTGTTTTGGCATCCAGTAAGCATGACAAATTATATCCTATGACCTATAAATGTAATTTGCCAGACATTCTGGAGATGTAACAAAACTTTCTTGTCTTTCTAATTGCTAGCATGACAATATGTACTATTAATTTTCAATTTCATTGACAACCTTTAGGACTCAAAATGATCCAAATTAATTTAATGTCCTCCTGCACCCTAATTTAGTTCCAACAAAAATTTTAGTAATGTACTTTGACTGAAAGCAGTGAAACAACGACTACATTGCTGGGTCACTTAAACCATATTTAATCCCTTTCACTATTACACTTTACAATTTAGAATTAAGTGAATTACACCAAGCAGAAAAGTCTTCAGTCTGGAGACCACAACCATCATGGAGGCTCTGGGTCATCACAGAAGTACAGAATATGGTGACTTGGGAATCTCAATAATCAAGGATAATCAAGTCCAGCTCCTGGGCCTGCCCAGAACACTCCAAGAATCACGCCTTCTGTTGGTGAACTTCATATGGCTGCTGACTGCCCAGCCCTCTGATTTGTCAAGGTCTCTCTGTAGGACCTCTCTGCCCTCAAGGGCTCCCAGATTAGTATCATCTATGACCTTGTTTAATATCCCTCCCAGTCCTTCATCCGCGTCATGTATGAAGATGTTGAAGAGCACAAGGCCAAGGATGGAGCCCTGCTGAACCCCACCAGTGACAGGTGGCCAGTCTGATGTCACCCCATTCACTGTAACTCTTCGTGCCTGACCCGTGAGCCAGTTCCTCACCCATTGCATGATGTGTTTATCCAACTGAATGCTGGGAATTCTGTCCGGAAGGATCTGTTGAGAGATGGTATTGGAAACTTTTCTGAAATCCCAAAAGATTACATCAACTGGCTTCCCTTGATCAACTAGGGTGAGTTACCTGGTTGTAAAAGGAAACCAGGTTTGGTAAGTAGGACTTTCCTTTTACACAGCTGTGCTGGCTGTGACCAAAGACTGTGTTGCCGTTCAGGTGATTTTCAATGCTTCCCAAAATAATTTTCTCTTTGACTTCCCCGGGCATTGATGTGAGACTATGGGCCATTCTCACAGCAACACCAATTGCTGGCCAGGCCACTGCCCTGACTAGAAAGTGCTCACTGTTGTGTCACTCAGCTGCATTGTAGAAAGCCTTGTAAATAAACTGAAGTGTTTAAAAGAACATAAATCAGCTCTTTTTGTGGTAACAAATGAAGAGTAACATTGTTACTATAATAACTTAAACTTCCTTTATGGTACAGGCATATATATACATATATTTATATTTATAGTAGATCCTCCCTGCATGGAGCAAGATACTTTGTATTTGCCCATTACACAAAAATACACAGGCTTCAGATTTCTGCCTGCATATATGGTGAGCAGGATGCTATTGAAAATTTCTTGGTACGTGGGTAGACAGAGCAGTATTTGAACTAATACAAAATGCATGTCTTGAGAATTAGCTATGTTATTATTCCTTTGCCAGCAACCAGCTCTGCCATTAACTTGCAAGCTAAATTTTGAAAGATATCCTGCCTTTCTTTTCAAAGACTTTAGTGGGAGTTAAAATTCAGAGGGAGCTATAATTCCCCCATGGGAGAGGAGGGAATGTGCAAGCTGAGGTAAACAAACCTTCTCCAAGTCATGTGTACAGATATTTCTGAATTTTTTATTCATATCATCCAAACTAAGTATTAAGGATGAAACAAGAAGAAACAGCTAAAAAGGTGCAGGAAATACATTTACTATCACTGGGCTAGACTCTTTTTATGTGTAAATCAGGTTGGTGCCAAAGAGTCAAAGAAGCTATACCAATTTGCAGCAAATGAATGTCTCTCTTTATTCTAGGTTAGGAGCAAGGTCATTAATATCTTTTCAGTTTTACGTTAGAAATCAGGCATGTTTTTACAAAGCTTATAATCTGTAGAAACCCTGGTGACGTCTCTTTTTACATGCTGTACTATTAATGTACAATTCCAACAGGTTGTCTGTGCATTGGGATGAGTGATAATCAAAGGCAGATGTCAGTAAGGGACAACTCACCATTTCCAGGTGTAAAAGACAGACTGTAAAACCAAAAATGTTCTTTTCTTTCCTGAAAATGTACAATGCTTGTATGATCACAGCTCTTGCATATCCATTAAATAGCAAAAGAAAATCAAACTTTTACAGCTGCTTTTCTAAAAAGGAAGAAAAGATAATCTCATTAGTTTCCCTGTGATCCTGAGTATGATAGAAGAGAGGGGTACAGATTTTCTGTCTTTAGGTTACACAGCATCTTTCCTTGAAGTCTTCTGTTTAAATATATCTACTAATCTGACCCAGATGGCTCACCTTTGTCAAAGAAGAAGTCAATGCTGAAAAGTCCTAGACTCAGAAAGACTGTATTTAATATATCTTACCTGAGAATTTAAAAGATCTTTGCCAGCAATTAGGTACCTAACAACTTTTAAACATCTCTGGTTGAAAATCTTGAGAAAAATGACCTGAAGTAAGACCCTGAAGTAATCGAATAATGAAAAGACAAAACATAGACTAAAGATACTTGCAGTTTTATGGATATGAAGAAATTGCTCCAGCACAATCTAATCCAGATTGCACAAATGCGTCCCATATAAAACTCATACACTGACAAACAATAGGTGGGTAGTAAACTGAAGAACAAAGCATCTGGACTTTGAGCATCTTATTTAGTTATGATTTTTTTTTAATTTTATCATAATATGAGAAAATAAGTAGGAAAAAATGACTCTGTATGCTTCTGTTACATTAGTAACTCTGTCTAACAGCCATCAATAAAAAGATTACTAAAGCTGAAACTCAAAGCAGCACCGTTAATGTGGTTAACACTGGAATATGTAAGATAATTATATGATTGAAACAGAAAATATGTATTTTTATCTCAAATGGTACCACATGATAGACTGTTGCCTCTTGTCAATTCAATTAATGCACTGATTCTTATCACAATAAAAAAAATAGCAATTCATGATGTATATGGGAAAGAGTAAATTTTACAAAATGTTTTTTTTTGGGGGGAGAAAATGTAATATTATTTAGGATGTGAGAAAATCATTTAACTTCTTACTCCTCTGTTAAGTCATGTTATACAAAATAACCCTGAAATACTGTACCAGGAGATCTGCAACTTGCCTAACAGATACAATAAAAGAACTTGATTTGTCCTTCAAGCAAGCAAATATATGTGAGAGCAAGGGGCAACTCAGGTTAAAATCGAGCCACCTGCTTTCATGATCAACTTTCTTTTCTAATTCAATAACTAGTTTTTATACTATTATTTGATTTGAGAATAGACTAGAAGTAATAAAATCTGATTTAAGGAAAGTAATTTTAACATCTTTGCCTACTGATTGAACCTACTAAGATCTTATTTAGGTTGGGGTTAGAGGTGTTAACTACACTCCCCTAAATTTCTCAGAGAACATAAAATTGAACTGGACAGAGTCAAAACTCTGTAAATCGAGGGAGATGATGTGTGTATGCAGTGATTAAGCTGCACAGGGAAATGATGTAACCCTTAAATGTTAACTGATGACCAGGGAATTAATTATAGTTCTAGCCTGAAAAATGCCCAATAGTTAATTCTGTGGGGCTGCATTAAGACTGCAGTGGGGAAATATGTCCAGCATTACATGGGATTTTAATTGATGTTACCTCATGATCTTAAAATAAGAATGATGTTTCTGGTTATGCCAATTAAAATTCTATTTATACTGTAATTAAGCACACAAATTAGAGTGGGTACCTTTCCTCTTAGATCAGTTGAAATGCTCAAACACTAAACACTGCAAGTAGCAATGAATGAATTCCACCTCCTTCATGGCCCCAACAGTTAAATGTTAAATGCTGGCATCAGGGAGAAACAAACCAACGGACAAATCAAGCAGGTTTAGGTACAATTGCAAATTGCAATGTTATAATAGCAAATAACAGATGGACCGCATTTCCAGGCCTGCAGCAGGAGAGGGATGGAAAAGGAAAGAAAAAAGATACAGGCTGAAGTGGTAAATAGAGATAACTGGAACTGATTCAAACAGATAATTGGGGATAATTCAAAAAAGAAGATAATTCAAATAAAAGCTGTTTTTTGTACTTCTGTGTCTAGATTAGGTCAAAGAACACAAAGTTGTAGACTTACTAAAAGGAAATTTCACATAGGCTGTCAAGAAAATAATCTGAAATGACATGACATCAATGTGGAAGTCTGAGCTGCAATGAAGATTTCAGTGTAACATTTGGTTATAAAGAAATAGAAATATTAAAAAAACTGCCTTGGCATCTACCCACGTTGGAGCTGAACACGTTCAGACTTAGGTGGAGGGACAAAAAATTAGGCAGATAGTCTATAATCCTTCCTAGTGCACAAAACACTGTATGTTTCTTAAGACAGACCTCAGAGATGCTTAAGCTGCTTAGACCAGAAGTGATGACTTAGTTACTGCTGCATAACTTCACAGGGTGGGTTTAAGTAAAATACCATGGGGCTGGACAAAAGAGGCAGCATGGCTCAGCAGCTGAAATACCTGGCAGAGGTGAAGCGACAGCTTCTTGGAGTTATCAAGGCAGGTTATGAGTATGTCCAGTTATACAAATGCATAGCACCTCTAAAGGAACTTTTCTGATGATGGTTCATGTTTCTGCAGTGCAGTCAAGTATTATAGAACAGATCCCTATTTACTTACACGGTGCAGGGTTGCATGTAGAAAGGTGTTCAGGTCCATAAGTAAAATAGCAAAATCAGTTCAGTCCAGGCTTATGAAGCTGCTTCTAACCTCAGAGATAACCTTTCAGTGTTTGCCTCAGCATCTTTGATCTAGATCATGCTGTACAATACAAGCATGCTCTTGATTTTCTATGGAATTTAGAGGCAGGGGAGAAGATAGTTTAAGTAGTTGTATTTTCAACTTGCTGTTTATTTATGGACCTAGTCTAATGAACAGATTTTTGCCTGACATGAAATATTTTGTCCCAAAATGCTCACAAATTTTAAAATCAATCAAGATTTTATGTACTCTTTACACTCCTTCTATTTTTTCATTTGATAGAAAATGTAAATGCAGATTGCTATGCTTCTTTTGGTTGTACTTTCACTATCATTAAAAGTAACTATGCTTTCTCTCCTGCAACACACTCTTTTAGCAACCAGCAACAAATACAATAAGGCCCAGGAATACTATTCCTCCTAAGACTGCCTTTCTTACCTCCACCTATCTGGACTATTTTCCACTCTTGTCAACTATTACAGGACAAGGCATGTTCACACAATCATTATTGCACAAACCTGAATGACTTGAAGAAGTTTGGAATGATACCCCTATTTATGGGATTCTGACAAAATTAGGGCAATGGTAGTTTCCCCAGAAAGTCCATTTGCTTCTTTAAAAGAAGGGCCTTGTTTTATGTTGTCAGAGTTCACATTTGTGAGAAGAACTGTATATGATAAATACATAGGAATTAATAAGCTGAAAATCTTTGAACAAAATACTGTATATACCTCTGAAGTTCATGTCCAGAGTATGTGATAAGAAATCACTATGAATAAATTTACTTTTAATTCACAAGAGATAGAGAGCTAAAAAAATGCTTATATGTTTGAGCACAGTAAGAAATGGCAAACACACAGTTAACTAATATTATAGGTTTTAAATGTAAACAAAAATTATGTATGTCTGCATAGTTCTTTAACTTTTAGGCTCCCTACCACTCTTGATCTCATTGGGATTATTTCAAAGGTCTTTCTATAAAAGTCTTTTTTTTTCAAGGTAAGTATACATGCATATTTTTATAGGATATTGGTGTAAAACAATAAACTCCTAAAAGAAAATAGTATTTTATCCCTATTTTCTAGAATAGGGACACTTATTAATCTGAAAATAAATCTGTATTGATTGAATGCCTTCATATTTCCTTAAATATATAAAATCTAAAAAGATTAGGATTAAGTAGAGAACTGTTCATAGGCTATACAACATAATACCGATAATAATTTTTAAGTATCTATCAATTGATTCAAAAGTTGAGTTTCATTAGTTAGCCCACCAGACTTATCCAGAGATTTACTGCACTTAGCAACAAATGTAGCAAGAATAATTTTCAATGTCAGCTTTCTTTGAAAGACCCAGCACTTCTAAATAATTTAAAATAAGTAGAACTAACCAACCAACAGATATAACATTACAGCTCTGAATTTGTCAGCTTTCCAAACTTCATAAGAGTATTTTTATTTTGTAATGTTTTCATTTATTACTATGCCTAGTAAAGTTTCATTGTTCAACTTTCAAAAAAGATTAGGATGTTTGTAAAATTAAAATCTTCCAGACCTCTCATATGCTTCAGATATTTTGCTGATCAAAAGAACCCAACAGTGAAAAATCCCTTTTAAATGAGTTTGGGGTTTTATTGTTGTTGTTGTTTTGTTGTTTTGTTGTTTTTGGTTTTTTGGGGTTTTTTTTAAATTTTAAATTCTCTGACATTTGTCTTTTTTTATAATTGGTAGCTAGGGAGTATGGCTGACCCAGGTAGGCTGTAATTGTAGTGGCCATAATAGTCTTTTGTCACAGAAAGGTTAATACACATTTAGCACTTCTAACAGTATGGAAAACCAAGAAATCCTGAACTGTACAATGAGAGAAAATAACAGAAAATATATTAGCAACTTTTTACCTTGATAAAGACCTTGCTATGTACTAAGAGATTATCGTAATTTTCAACAATATTTGAGTGACAGACTAGCGAATATTCCAAGTGCATGCCCTGATTAGGACAAAAGGAGTCAACATAAGCAGTTATCTGCCTAAATCTATGGATTTCACATATTGTTGGTGTTATTGGAGTAATTGTTTTGTAATCACTAGTACACTTCTTCAGCAGATGCAATTCTCAAAGCTGTCACAACTGTCAAAGCCGTGCTTGCCAAAATATTAAAATTTTCAGGAGAGAGTAGGAAAATGTTTCTACAAATTTATAGCACTGAGTGTCTATTTTTTAAGGAATACAGCTCTGCAGAAAAACTGTGGAAAGATCCAAATAATATTTAAAGGGTTATGATTGAAGGACAAAGCACTGCAGTCAGATTACATCACCCTTTATGGAAAGACCTTTGTCACAGCTAGTTCCATATGAAGTAAAGTTGATTAATTGAAGCTCCACTGAGGTTTCCATTTATGGAAGCGTTTCTCATCAGGCAGTAATTCAGTCCTAATATTAAAAGTATCAATACAAGTTCATCTGATGTAACTTGAAAACTTATATAATAAATCAACTGCAAAACATTTTACCCCATGAATATTTGAAACAGTGTCACTAATTTTTAAAGTTTTCTAGAATCACAAAAAGATGAGAAAACACAAAGTCTGGAAATGCTAAATTCAGGAATTTTTTTTCAGGAAGAGCACTTCATCTTTATGAAATCTTAAAAGTTAAACAGAATTTCTCCCAATACAAGAAGTGCACTTTCTTTTTTTTTTTTTTTTAAGTTTATTTATGTTTAATACTTTGGCTTTGATGGTTTTCTTCCCCATTGCTAAAATAATAAATAAGCAGAACTTGAAAATCACAGAAACACAGAAACCAAAACAATTTAACAAGTTAATGGAATATGCTATGAAGCTCTAGAAGCACAAAGGTTCATAAAAATACCAAACCACTGAGACTTTGAATGAAATAGATAATCAGAAAAACTTTCTACCCTACAAATAGATCACATAACTGCTTTGGATATGTAGATCAGGAAACAGTCAGGAAAGATGTTCCATGTCCCTAGAAACCCTGATAAGAAATTCAGCTTTTGTGCATGATGTGGGGAACCTGCTCTTCACAGAGGACCTATTTCATGGTTTTTCATTGAATGAACAAAACTGAACAGTGATCTGTGTCCACTCCTGGCTTTGCATTATGGCAGGCATGGCAGAATGCAGGGGAATAAGAAGCTTTGTCAATAACATTAGACATAATAGTGCAATTTTTAAAATATGCATCAGCTTAAAACCAAAATTATATTGTGACAGTAACAAGATCATTGCAGAGAATACACTTCAGAAAGTGCAGCCAGTTAAGAGAAAATTTATGAGACAGGAATAACTTCCTCAATAGCAAACCTGTACTTTTTTGAGCACGCCTAAACCATTCTGCTTTAAATGCTAAGAGAGGTGGATTAATTTAGATAGACAGAAACTACTGTGTTCAATACAACTGATCCACAGCACAGTAAAACGCTTCAGAGGGCATAGCTCCAATAGCATGAACATTATTAAATCTGACAAAACTTTGTTTTCTGGAAGCTGAGTTTCCCCAGTTATGACAAGGATGTATACAGTAGCAGCAACTGTTTTATCCCAGCCTTCAGACTGTGGGTTGTTTCCTTCTCAAAAAAATACTGGTGTCTGTGAACTGCTCTGGTCTTTTGACGAGCATAATACAGTAGCTCATCTATGCTTCTCAAAGTTAGGACTGTGATCTTCATACTCAAATTAGTTACCAATAGTCAAGAAGGCAAAATCATTTTAGGAATTTTTCCTGGATTTAATTCATGATTATCCAGATTTGATTTAAATTGTAGACTTCAGAGAACATACATAGGCTTTCCTCTTTGGGTAACTGATCATTTTGAAAGATCAGCATGAGGTAATTAATGGCTCAGCTTCTCCATCCCAGGTTAGACAGACAGCTGATTAATCAGCAGAATGCTCAGGTGTGCAAGAAGGTCAACAGTATCCTGGCTTCCATCAGCAACAGAGTGTCCAGCAGGACCAGGGCAGTCTTGTCCCTCTGTACACTATAATGGTGAGGCCACAACTGGAATCTTGTGGTCAACTTTGGGCCCCTCATTACAAGAACAATGAGGTGCTGAAGTGAGTCCAAAGAGCAAGGAAACTGGGAAAGGATCTGGAGCACAAGTCTCATGAGGAGCAGTTGAGGGAGCTGAGGTTCTTTAATCTGGAAAAAAGGAGGCTGAAGAGGGAATCTTATCATTCTACAAATACCTGAAAGGAAGCTACAGCCAGGTGGAGGGTCAGTCTATTCTCCTAGGTAACAAATGTCACAAGAGGAAATGGCTTCCAGTTGTGCCAGGAGAGATTTAGTTTAGATATCAGGAAAGGTCATCAAGCATTGGAGTAAACCACCCAAGAAACTGGTGAAGTCACTATCCCTGGAGGTATTTTAAAGAAATGTAGATATGACACCTTGGTACACAGTTCAGTGGTAGATTTGGCAGGGTTGAGTGTTGAGTTAATGGTTGGTGATGAATGATCTTAAAGCTCTTTCCCAGCTTAAATGGTTCTAAGTCTTGCACGTTGCTAAAGGAGAGACCCTGGCTTGACTTTGGCCGGACTCCACCTGGAAGTACACAAATCAAGGGCAGTCTTTGGCCTTTTCCAGTTCATGCATACTTAGAAAAATCCCGAGAGCTGGTTGAGAATATTTTTCTGTCCAAGAGCCCAATGATGGCAGAGCTCTCAAGAAGCGTTTGTGCCATTAAGAATTTTATTTTTTTCTCTTCAATGTTTTGTTAGTACTGCAGGCTTGACCCTATAACCCTTGTTCACCCAAAACTCCCATAGCTTTGATCAAAGTAGTGACTAGAATATGGGGTATTACAGTAGTGCAATCTGTTCGCTGTTCTGTCATTTCCAAACACCCTTGAAGAATACCTAGCTCATTTGAACTTGGCATGGGAAAAAGCAATATCTGATACATTTTAAAGGCTTCACTATGGTCTATTTTTATTTCTCAGGGTAGGGAAGGTCATGTGATATGTCCGATACTATCTTAATAGTCTGTCTTGGGAAATCCTCAGCTTTCCCAAGAGGTGTCTGGAATATGCATTTTATATATTGCAAGGCAACCAAATACAAACCCAAACAAGGGGTAAGGTAACATTTCTCATGATCATCATTACTAAATATTCAAAGGATTATTTCTTATTGATAATTTTTAACTCAGAAACCTTGGTAAGCTTATCGTTGGTGTCTGTAATGCTCTAAGTGCTTTCTAAGTTGACTTTGAAATGGTTTTAATCAGAAAAATACAAACAAAAGAATAGTAAAAAAACCCCTAGTGGGTAATGAAAAGAGCACAAATAATCTTCAAAGGACTTTATGAGAAAAATGCACATATTCTGTGGAAATTTAGCTGTGGCACAAGTGTGGAGAATTTTGACTTATGACATTCTTTGAAGAGGATTTATTAAAAGATAAGTATAGGTGCAGACTAAGGCATGGATGTAATCTTGGTGGGAAAAATTGAAAAAAAGAAAGAAAGAAAGAAAGAAACAAAAAACAACCAAAAAACCCCCACAGCCTGAGAAATTGAAGAAAAGCAAATTAGCCTGAAATGCCATTAAAAACATGTCAAATACAAGGCTGGAGAAAACTGAAGAAATATCCTCAGAAACTGCTGCCAAAAAATTCTATTTTTTATTCCTTTTTAATGAAACTGGATTATACACCCATATTCCTAATTCAAAATCAAACTTTCCCAGATAGTGTAAATGACTATGGTCTTTATTTTCAGATACATGTAAATTATCTGCTACCTGTGTAGCCATTTTAGTCAGAGGGTTAAGGGCACCAATATGGAAATATGGTAGATTTTATTTAATTACCTCAGTCAGATGACAAAATCAACCGAGGCAAACAGGAGTTCTTTCATTCATCCTAGGTTAGGTTTATTTTAATTAAAATGGGTCTCTAGAAGGTAATTAAAGTCACAGTTCCTGTAATTAGGCATGGAAAGACAAAAATCCTCAATGGATTAAATCTGATTAGTCACATTTTCTTTTTGATTCTGTAAGGCTGGAGTAACAGATAATAGCTTTCCCATCCAAAGTGAGCTAAGAAACTCAAGAAACTAAGAAAACTGAGCTAAGAAATGTGAAAGAAACGGGTGATTTTAGTCCATTGCCCATGGAATTACATCTTTCCCCTGAAAAACTCCAAGCACATAAAAAAGCATAAAGCCTTCTCACTAGGCAGTCAAATACACATTCAGCATCTTCTAAGAAAATGTGGATCTGGGGGAAAGGAAGAGTTTTAGGAATTTGAGGATGTTAAGAAAATGAATATTCCACAAATATTATCCTTTTATTTTTCTGCATGGTTAATGACAGAGCTGTTTTACAGAGTAAGAGTTGTTATTCCTTTCTGTAGTCAAGCTTCACATTGCTCAGAACACAATCAAGACTGAGATCCTAAAGGCTGAAAAAACATTAAGAAATTTTCTGGGAGACGTAAACCGAAAGAAGAAGAAAATTAGTAAGATAGATCCTACACAAGAGCAAACTACAGAAATAATCATGTGCATAATATCTCACAGGTAAAACCAAATCCTAAAGTAAAGCTTTCTGAAATAGATTAGAAGTCCAAGGTAAGTGAAAATGCTAAAGTGAAGCTGCACCCTAAGAATAAGAAGTCTGATGGAATATGTTCCTTCCATTAAAATGAATTTAAAATTCAAACTTGATTCTTTATTCCCAAAATGATTTTGGTGAGAACACTTTCATGGTTTATGTGCTGCCATCTTTTTTTCCTGTTCTCAAGAAATTACTTTTACATGCAATAAAAATTATCCTGTTCAAATGGAAATCATAAGGACTGGTATTGTCAAATGTGTCAAACTTAACAGCTTTTCTTCTTACAGCATAATCTACCCAGTATTTCTTGCACATTACTGGGATGTTGATTCTTCCCTCCATTTCAGCACTGCAGAAACTCTACTGCCAATTTAACAATTTTCTTTCTAAGAGGTAACCTTGCTTTTGCTGATATTCTCTTCCTGGGTTTGTGGCAAGCTCTTTCTAAACTCATAAATAAATGGGCAACCAATTAGGAAATCCCAGTCAAAACCCATCTGAAAACTTAGTTTTGCTGCAGAAATTCTTCACAGAGGTACACAGCTGGTCTCTTATTCTTAGAGCATTCATGAATGCCTTTGTTTCTTCATGTTTTCTGTTTTTATGACATATTTTTTATAACATTGTTTAAAGTAAAGGAATTTTTTAAAGTCTAGCATGGCTGCAAACAACTTATGAGGACTTCTACAGCAGAAAAATATATTAAATACTATCCTTGAATCCAAATATCAATATGCAAGCAGAGTTGATTTATTTCATGTCTGTAAGGCAGATATTTTTGTTTCCGAGGACAGCACATGTTGGAAGGTTCTAAAACAACAATAATTTAAAAAATGCTGAGGGTTTCACTTGATTATACTTTATTTTGCTATCCTTGCTACAGGCCATTTCGGAAGAAACTATTTTTTTTCTGAATTTAATAATGTTCAAAATGATTTGAGATGAAAGGTGCTACATAAATTAAAAAGCATTATGTTGTGCTTAATACCACACTACTTTTTAAAAGCCAAATGCTCTTACTTCTTGTCACTTGGCATATGTCATGTAAATTAACCCAGCTTTTAGGTTTTCATTTTGTTTCTGGTTTGTTGAAAAATCTGTATTACTGTTCATGAGAGCTGTTCGTTGTGTAAGTATAAATGTGTAAATGAGGTCTTGTATTTCATTTCCTGACTGTAAGGCAGGGTCAGCTGAACCTACAGATACTGCTGTAAAGCCTCATCTTAAAGGTCTTAAATGATAGAAAATTCTCCCTCTCTGCAAATATGATTTCATTTCCTATTTCATTCTATTTCCTTTTCTAGTTCTTGTTGTGCAAACTGAAAAGTGCTGGCTACAAAATGAAGACATTCTTTGTGCTCCTAATGAAGTCAGTTAAGTAGTCACAAATACTAAGTGGACAATTTGTATAATACCACTATATTGTTGTACATCAAACAAACCTGAAAGTGTTCAGCAAAGGAATCAAATACTCTGGGGTCCTGTCCTCTAAACTAAGTTCCATTGTAAAGATTATCAACCTCCTGTATAAATAATAATACAGGATTTTCAAACACTGGAGAACTCTCTCTTGAAGATCCTTCTTCTCCCGGGGTAAAGACTCCCTTCTTATTCCTTGTTGGAATAAGTTGTAACATTCGTTGGTTTACAGGGTTGCCACACCCAAGAGAAATATCATATTGTTCCTAAATTGCCTTAAATCATCATCATCATAAAGGAGTGGTCTGGTCTGCTTTAAAAAAATCACCTTCAAATGTATTGGAAAAAAGCATGTTTTTTAAGAGCTTGTGAGACTTTAACAATCTTCACTCTATCACATATTATACAGACGAAACATAAATAAGAAAATTGGGTGAGAATTAATTTAGAACTTAATAGACACTAGGTACAAGCCTTAGATGGTACCATAAGAACAAATTTCTTTTCTGGCTTTTCTATTTTTATCCAGAAGAATGTTTTATTTGTAATAAACTGCATGTTTCAGAAAATGCTGAAGGGTTAATGTGAATAATGTTTTTCCCTTCTAGTTATTTTTATATATCAATAAATATTTTATGTCCCGTGTAACTTAGTCAGTAACACTATTCAAATCACTTTTAAATTAATGGGCATTTAAGTTATTCAGTTGTTTTTTCTCGAGTTTAATTTAACTTCTTGTTTTGTTTTGTTTTGTTTTGGCAAGGAATAAATTGTCTAAATTAAAATATTCAGATTGGACAGGGTATAATGTCTTTAATCAGTAAGGCTTGAAGAAAAATTGATATCTCCCAAACTAAGATAGTACTCTATCAGAGAAATTAAACCTGAAGAAGGAAATATAATCATTCAGGTGACATTGAATATTGAAAACTTTTTTTTTTTTTTTTTGGTAAATGAGAAGCTTGCAAAAACAAATGTAGACACCGAGAAAGCAGAAAAAAAGAACTCTGACAGTAGTGCTTTCATTCCCTGAAGAAGTCTTCTTGAAAAATCACAAAGAAAAACACTAAGGTATAGGACTTTTTAAATTAATAGTTTTACATCACAGTTTTAGCTATTTAGCACATATGTGTGTGTGTAAAAAAAATAGTTATGATATTACTAATTATGATTTACTGATATATCTAATTCAAATTTTTGATTACTGATGTAACTAAATTACTGATATAACTTATTCAAACAGAAAGAAATCAAATGCTTCATAAGGAAATCAGTGTGCCAGAGTCTCATCCTTTCTGGCCAGATTCTTTTTGAGGTTCTTTGAGTGGAAGATACAATATTTAACATCACATTTACTTGCGTGGAGATACTTGATGTCAAATGGAATTTTTCATTTAGCAGAGTGATACAAAATAAACTGGAAAAAATAACACAAATGAGAGTTACATTTACAGAAAAAAAAAAAAAAAAAACAAACAATTGCAGTACAGGGTTCAACCACAACACCAATGAGGTCCCAATTATCAGGTTCTGCATTGCATCATCCTGATTCTGGGTGTCCACAGTTGTTGGGAAGGGTTAAAAACAGCGCACACTCATTGCTGTCTTTGAAATATCTTTGTTGTTTAGCTTTCACCCTCTAAATTGAGCTGGGCCATATATTCACTTTCCTCATCCTGGTCTGACTAACACAGGGAGACATTCATGGTCATTTAAGGAACTCAGGGGAGAAACATTGATACCACAGCTTGATGCACTGAACTGGTAACAGCTATTTATCTAAAACTTCCACTGGTCCCCACTGTGTCGAGATACAGGCAGCTTCTGTGCGCCAGCTGTGGTCAGCACACCCTGCAGTGCTCCATGGGCTTCCTGGGCCTTCGTACCAATCTCCTCTGAGCCTTCCTCCATCCTAGGGTATTATTGGTCAGTGACTCAGAGACATAAAAGATATTTTTTGCTAGCAACATTTGTGGTTCTGCAAATCAAACATCCCAATTATCTCAACATGTATTCCGGCTTCTAAATTAAATATTTTTGGCTTACACAATACAAAGAAGTTGATCAAATGATTAAATGTAAAAACTAGAAAGACTTTGAGGAAAGAAGATCTACATCATGAACTGCCTTGTCATGCATTCACGAATTTTTGTTTAAATGATAAGCTGGTCTAGAAATTAACCATTATTTTATTTGTTAGTTCCAGAAAATAATTTTTCCGCTACTTTTGACATAACAGTTGTGTTACTAAGAGTCAAATCCCAAAGTTTTCATGTCCCTTTTGAAAACGGTTGGTTAAAAACTTCTATAAAAGCTGTGAGACACATCTTGCATCTAGTGAATGGTAACATCCATTAGAAACATGATCAGTACCATTGGAAGTCTATTGAACACTTACAACAGGTAGATTTTGTCCTTCTGCAGAAGGATATTAGAAGTATTAGAACCACTGTGCCACTGCAAGCCTGTTCAATTCCAAGACTCTGAGGGTAACGTCTAGAACACTGTTGCAGAATATTAAAGCCCAACTCAGTCTCGTATTCCTTTTATGAAGGAGAGCTTTCCTTTCTCTTGTTCACTACCCATAGATTTTGTTTTAAAAAAATGGGGGTTTTTTGTTCTTTTAGCCTAGCTTATGCATTCATCTGACAAATCCTAAAAGTCAATAATCAATGGTCATGTCTCAGTTTTGAAACTCAAGTTTTCCTGTTCAGGACATGGACAAGTAATTTGTTGAATTGTTTGCATCATCCAAAACTGATCTAAATACAGATGTGCAGAAACATAGGTGCACAAAACACATGTATGTACTGATGGAAATACAAGAGGAGTGAAAATCCTAAAGACAGGTTCAGTCTGGGGAGCTTAATTTACCAGCAGTTGGGTATTGTCAAAGCTGACCTGTGCTTGAATATCTTTCTGCTATTCTTTACCCTCAGCTTGATAAATATCCATTTCATACATGAGTTCCATCCAGTTATAATTAAAACACTTTTAAATACCTAAAAATTTATTTCTTTTATTCCCACTATTCAGCAGTTGCCTTGACTGCATACATCTCTCCATACCCCCCCAACCAAATTCATGCCACTTCTGTCAGATCTAAGACAAAGAAAGTAAGAAACATATCTAAACACATGGATGTCAAGGGAGTGATTTACCTAGCAACAGTTATCATGTGAAAGTTTTTCACAGATGTCTGTGCATGTATTGGTACCTTAATGGTTGCATTTAAGAGGTTTGAAGAAATGGCTGGGAGGATTCTAACAAAGCCAAGCATCAAAGACATGCAGTGCACATACATTCTGGGAAATATAATGCCGTCAGTTCACAAAGAAATTTATGCTCATGCTTCCAATAAATATTGTAAAGATTTTGCTCATAAATCCATAGTTAGAAAAACATTATTTTACCCTGTGTTACACTGGATAGAAAAAATATGTGAACAAAGGAAATATGTTAGGATAAATGTTTCTCTGTTCTAATAGCCATAATTTTTTAAAAGCAAACCACCACATAAAGAATTATCTGAAGTGTTACAACAATAACCCTGAGAATAGGGAGAGGTAAAAAGCTGAGATGGCACTGTGATATATAACTATCTACTGCTGTGTCAGTAATGCACACTGCTTACCGGTGACCCAGGAGATCAAACCCCAATGTACAATGAACAGCTTTCTCTTAAACAATGAGATTTAATAGATCCCACTAAAAGAAAAGTGTGTTCCCATCAATTCAGCACAGTAACAGGTGAAAATAAGTGAAAATATTTTAAATCCAGAGTAATCCAACTGAAGTCTTAATCAAAGTCATTGTGCATAAGGATCCATGCTATTTAAATTCAATGTACAATTCAAAGCAGAATATCCAGGTGAAATCAAAGCCCAGCATAAAAACATATTCTCTATTATTTCTTTTCTATTCTAACCTATCTCCTCTCTTTCCACAGACATTTGTCTTCCATCCCTGTAAATTCAGTGTCTTTTAAAAAGGTAGTGTACCCTGAGTCACCAAAACTTTGATGTAGATACCCTGTAGTGAGCCCCCAATGAAGACTAGAAAGGTTAAACTCAGAAAAATCAGCTTTTATTATAGAAAAGTAATTAACTTTTTTAACTAGGAAAATTTCAAATCAGATCAGACTGAACAAAAATAAAGGGCTTACAGCTAATCCTGACCTCTATGCCTTTGCTTCCAGGTGTGATTTAGGCAACTTTCCAATCTGTAACAAACTCAGCATGTTCCTGATTGGCCCTCCAGTCATCTCTTACAGTACTTGATGCTCCTCTGAGGAGGATCTCCTCTTCTTTCCCTGCTGAAGGCCCTAAACATTTTATTCCCAATGAACAAACTCACTTCCAAGGAGTGTCCCTGTACCTGTCTGAGCCAGTATTACAGAAACTCCTAGCTGAGAAAAAACAGCACAAAATACCACAAGTGATTCTTTTCATGTTTCTTTGCTTCTTCTTCTGAGACATCGTTCTTTTTCTGACAATATTTATTGTATTTTTCTTCTTCTATAGCCTTCTTCAGCCTGGATTCTTAGAACTGTATCATGTCTTCCTTTCCCACGATGTATTTCTTCAACTTTGAGTCTTTGCATGCAGCTTCATTCCTCCTCTTTCTTAACAATGATTCTAACAGCTCATCTCCCCCCTTCCCAAATCTTCAAGACTGAAAAGGTATTTCCAATGCTGTTCCTCTCCCTCAAACAGTTTCTTCTATCAGACTGTCTGATCCTTCCACTCATATTCTCACATCAAGTCACTCTTCTTTCTTTTCAGACTCTTCCACTGATCTTCAAAATGACAGAACATTGTAATAATAAAATGATGGTATCAGAATCACAGAATTAACTAGGGTGGAAAATACCTTTGCGATCATTAAGTGATCCTATCACCTAACACCACTTTACCGAATAAACCATGGCACTGAGTGGCACATCCAGGGTTTTTTTTTTAAACACCTCCTAGGATGGTGACTCCACCACCTCCCTGGGCAGCCCATTCCAGTGCCCAATCACTCTTTCAGTGGATAGTTTTCTGGTAATTTCCAACCTAAACTACTCCTGGTGTAGCTTAAGGCTCTGTCCTCTCTTTCTGTCTGTGGTTGCCTGGGAGAAGAGACCGACCCCCACCTGGCTACAACCACCTTCCAGGCAGGTGTAGAGAGTGATAAGGTCTCCCCTGAGCCTCCTTTTTTCCAGGCTGAACAACCTCAGCTCCCTCAGCCATTCTTCACAGGGCTTGTGTTCCAAGTCCTTCACCAGCCTCGTTGCCCTCTGGACATGTCCTTTCCAAACTGAGGGGCCCAGAACTGGACACAGCAATCAAGGTGCAGCCTCACCAGTGCCAAGTATAGGGGAAAATGTACGTACATGTCTCAATTCTTGATAATTGTGCAAGTGACAGGAGAATGTGACTTTCTCACTGTTTTCAAATTAAACAACTACAGCTTGAGAGAATATGAGGCAAAGAGGCCAACACCATTGAAGTACTATCAAACAAATCAATCCTAAACACTGAAAAAAAAGCATTTTACCTAAATTTGACTGAACTAATTTAGCTAGAATGATTCTGTGGACAGCTCCAGTAGCCTTGCTATTCCATTCAATTCTTCCTGAAGGAACATTTACAACTATGAATTTTAAAGCACTCCAGATTTTCACTTTCCAGAGAACTGGTTACTTCAAAATTCTACTTTACAAACTGCCACTGAGCTGCTGTGATTTCTGTTATTTGGACATTTACTTCTCTTCCTTCCTTGTCCCCTCCCATATATTTTGCTTATTTAGTTCCAGTAAATGGTGGTGGTTCCCACCATTTGTTTTGTTGGTAAGAAGCAGCAAGTGAGCAGAAATGAGGTCTGTGTAATCTGCTAAGAGATCTGTACTGGACAGTCTGGATGTAGTCCACCCTTCGCACTCCCACCATGCATTTTCTTTTTCCTGCTGTCATCATCTGCTCTAAGATATTTATGTACATTATTCTCTCTCTGTAGCAAGCACGCAGGCCACATGAATCCACCTTTTTTGCCTGGATTCTCCACCTCACCTGACTAGCAGCAGAGATTAAATACTGGTTTGACATGGGGCTTGGGCTGATATCTGAATAACACCTCCTCTTCTCTTTATCACACCAAACTCATTAAATCTTGGCTTTTCGCTGTATCTTAACCAAGAAAATCACACTCAAGCATCTTGTTGTTCCTTTGGCTGACAAATGTCTCGACTGGAGGTTAACAAGGTGTTCTAGACAAAAAAGATACAAACAAAAAATCCACTGGAAAAAAATACCACCTATAGAGTCAGCTATTATTATTTTCCCTGCTAGCAATGTATTCACGTGTTAGTAAATACTGGTATTTTGGGAAAAAAACACAGATGTAACACTTACTTTCTTTGTAGTGAAGAAGGCAGGAGGAGAGGAAGATTCTTGACAGAACAGAGGAATTACTTGCTCGTGTTGAGAAATATTATACTTTCAAACTGTTACCCAGGCAGAAAATAATAGCCACTGATGAAAAACATCTCCACTGAACCATATATTCATGGACAGCATGAAGTCAGTTTGCATGAAGTCCCAGATCTTAAAAGTCATGGTATGTGTGTTTTGCAAAGGTTAATGGAAAACCAATTTATGAAATACTCTTTCTGGACGAAGTTTTGAGATCTTGAATTAGAGTATTCTTATTCTCCATGGACCATCTCTTCATAGCACAAATGTTAGTTTATAAAACAAACAAAACCTGGCAAAATTAAAAAACAAATATATCACTGCAGATCTAGAAAGATTTATTTTCTCCATTAACCATTACGCTATCTGTGCATTTCATTTTAATTCATACTTTAATTTTTTGTCAGGCATTGGAAAGAACTGTAGAGTGTAATATTCCTTTTCATGCACCCATCATTCAATTTATAATAAAAATTTCAGTGCACATCAAAAACTCCAACCTTTTATAGAAATTCGTTGTGACAGATTTAAACTGTATGAAATTTTACAGTATTTGTGGAACTCTTAAAGGCATTTATTTTGTTTCCAGCAAAACAATTTTCTAAAGTGCAAAGAGTATTCTATACATCCCTTCAATAATGTACAAGGTATGTTAACAAAAGTTTTTGGGCAAACAGCAGAGTATGCACTCTTGTAAAAAGGACATTTTTTAAAATGACATAGCATGTATAACACAAGGTTGTGTCATAAATGAAAAGTGAAGAATGAAAAGGGCCAGATGGCTCTTTTCATGCTTGGTTACCAATTTTATGCATACATATATAGGATTCATAGTAGGGTTTAATCTTTATTGTTAGCTTTTAGTGGTTATACTTTCTAAGAATCATAATTCTGGTTCAGTGGTTAAAATAAGGTATACATGTGTTTTATATTAAATTTATTATGCAAGCTTATCTTTTACAAGTTATTTAGTTGTGATCCATGATTGAAATCTACTTCGTATCTTCAGGTTAGAAACCACAAAACCTGACAGAGTAGAAGACAATCTGTCCAGTACTGCACAAAACCCCCATCATCTTGCTAAGATTTTAAAGCTCCAACAGGAGTCAGATATGACTTCAGCATCGATAATATTTGCAGTTTGAGAAGTCAGTCCTTCCTGTGAGAGTATTTGTGTTGTGGATGTTTTGCTTGTAGTGGATCAATATTTTAATGTAATACAAATAACAACATAGTTCTTTTATACAAGTATTGGTCCTTTTCATTAGCATGGCACACCTAGTTTGTTAAGCCTTTATATATTTCCGATTAGAATGAAACTTACTGCTATACATATGGAATGAGGTGACTGACAAAATTTAACCTCATGCTTACATGGATTGGTAAACCTAATAACAAGAATTTCTCTTTTTTCATGGTGTATGCATTCCTTTGTATGGCTTACAATTTGCTATTTTATATTAAAGCTTTCATATAGTAATTTTTATAT
>WBMY01014421.1:1921266-1978741 GCA_013397315.1 Donacobius atricapilla
TAAAAATCCACACAGAACTGATCCTTGTAAAATGTTATGTTCTCCCAGAAAATCTGAGATTTAAAACCAAAATGACCAAAGAAATCCTGGATCTTTAGAAAAGGCTCAGTATCTAGAATGATTATGGATGTCGGGGTCAGAAAAAAAAAGCCACAGTAGCTAAATGCAAAATACCTTAGATCAGTGTGATGTGTGACATTAGAGCATAAATAACTCAGCTGAAATCTAGTGTATGTTAACATTCTGGCAATTTTCACCTGCAATGATTCCTGTCAAAACCTGTAAAACAATTTGATAATTGAAACCAAGCAAACAAAAAAAAGGAATTTTATTCAGGTTTTCTGTTTATATTACCACTATACTACCACATATTTTTTTCTGTTACTAAATGGTCAAAGCACAAGAAATTAAAGGTGCTTTTATTTAAGTGAGATACAAATTCAAGATACTTTAAATACACATGGAACCCTTTAATTATGCCATTAAAATCTTGTGCCTTTGCAGTGAGATAATGGATTTATTAGATTCTTTGACATATTCTGCAGGAAGCTAGTGATTGGCAGCTCCTGCTGCATCTTCAGGGCAGTGACGGAGTGAGGGACAATACAAAGACTATCTTAAGAGATGCACAACATTATCCTTCCTGAAGTTTAACTGGTAAGAGTTGTGATAAAAAAAAAAAATCCTAATATCTGTAACGTTTTAGTGGTTGAACTCCACTCTGTTGTAAACTTTCTAGGAAATCTGAAATACAAATAATGGATTGTCATTGAAATCGAGTTATGCCACAACTAGCATGTTCATATGAGAGTTAGCTTGCATGAATATTGGCTGTAGTCACTACTTCAAGAGATACGCAGAATTTTATTTATCTGGTTCTCTCTGGTAAGATTCCTATCACTGGAGAAAAGTATAAGTTACTTAATACACTTTAATGCCAAGTTGCTGGTATTCCTAATGGAAGGATCTTCAAAGCATTCCTTCTTTGGGATGCAGTCATTTGGACACCCGAAATAAAGCAGAAGTATAAATTGATGATCAATCTTTAATGAAAAATTTTGATATCTTGGTCTTCTTTTGTCCTTGTGAATTTCACTGAAAGATGTCTGAGTTCCAGTTCATACACAAAGCACTTTGCTATTATAAGGAAGTAAAGTATCACCTGCTTATGTCATGATGAATGTCTGAATTTTTTTTCCTACTACCTTACTCTCTTTTGGTAACAGTTTGTGTTCCACTTGTCTGCTGTATCACTCCTGAACTTCATTACTTCTTAAAGGCTACCTCTTCCTAGACCAGTCACTAAAAAATTGTATCTCTACTGCATATTTCTGGAAAATAGGCTTCCAGCTGTACAGTCCTCAAAGAAAACAATATAACAGAAAACCTTGGATGGATGTTACAAGATCTGGTCCTCTTAATATCATGAACATATATTACAGTGACACTGCGACTCTTGTTCAAATCACAAATCTGTAGAATTCCAAGTGAATGCAGTCTATGTGAAGAAGTTTCTGAAAATTCATAGAAAGGGTTAACAAAGTTGTTTATCCTTTCTGTTCTGATCCATTTGGGCAATTCCTTATGTTGCCATCTCTGTGCTAAGAAAACAACATCTTGGTAGATAATTTGGCTAATATTTCAAAGTGTTAAATTGTCTTTAGCTCTTGCAGTCTTCCTCTCCATTGTATTGACTAAAAAAATTACACAAATAAAAATTCCTTACAATTACAAAATTATTTGGTGCATTGTAGATAAGCAAGGCATCTTAAAAAAAAATACAGTTTAGCTTATTGAAGTTAAGTGCCTATTGTAGCTATGAATCTAATGGCACTTTCTAAAAATAAGCAAGGTGGAGACGCATACATTCACTAAGTTCATGTCTCCTTGAATTTAAAGGTTGAATTAAGCTTCTATCTTTCAGAGCATTCAAAGCAAAACACACTAAGGTATCAGTTATTAGGGTTTCACCATCCATTCAATAAGTTGTTTCCTCCTTTCTTCAGATTTTGTAACAACCTGGTAGGTATTATTTTTGAAAAAGTAACCCAGTGTATTGTCACTAGACTCTCCCTCAGCAGACTTACATTTATGACCACATATGATGAATATGTGCTTATTTTCAGAGATGAGGATGACCAGTCCATGGTATGTGCTGTAACATTTTTCACCTAGAGTTGAAGGGCAGCAGGAACCAGATAGTCTAGGAGAGAGGGAAAACCAATTTTTGAGAGACAGCAGAGCAGGAGGGGAAGCTCCCCCAGAGATGAAGGACATAGTCCCATGGCACTCAAGGGAAAAGAGCAGCTCAAGTGATTTGTTTCAGTGGACAGTTTAGATCACCAGGCTAACTTACAGCCAGAAGGATGGTCCAAGACCAAGCTGGAAAGTCATGTCCACAGGTCAGGAATAGCGAGATAATATAGGTGACTACAGGCACAGGCAAATCTGTAATGTAGTTCTGGCAAAGGTAAGGCTAAACATCTTGGCCTAAGAACACTTTGTGAGCAAAGAGTAGTGGGATGCTAAAAAGACTTCTCACAGCCTTTTCCATCCAGGCTGTTTTCCCAGCACTCCAACCCTCATTTCCACAGCTTCACCAGATCAGAGCTGGCCTTGAGAACAGTCAAATCCCCGAGGGAAAGCAGGAGAAAACTCAGGACTCCGACTCATAATTAGCAATGTTAATTTTTGCAACTGCATGCTATACCTGGTGTGAACAGTTACTACCAGCTTTCAAAAAAATGGAATAAATTAATAATGTGTAGAATTAATTTTATCTCCAGCATGCAGATGAAGTTGGTCTGAAAAAGGAATCCTAAACTCAACAGTAATTTGACCTCAATGAATGAGGGCAGGATTTCATCCACAGAATTCAAATGAGTTTCCAAAGATCACAGAAGGGTCTTAAAGTCCCTCTTTTATGTATCAAATAATAGGCTTGCATTGCCTTTATTTTTTGCTTGTATTAAGAACTCAGTTTACATTTGCAGTACAAACAAGGATAAAAATAACAATTTATTAACCTGAGGCTTCCAACTTAATTGGAAAACTGTGCTTGTTTCTAAAGTATATCCTTTATAACAGAATATGTTTTTCACCTTCTTGCACTTGATTAGACACAGAATGTGGCATGTACAGACTGATCCTTTGTTCTGGTTTTCGCTGGGGTAGAGTTAAATTTCTTCACAATAGCTGTCATGGGTCATGCTTTTGGGCTTGTGCTGAAAACGGAATTGATAACTCAGAGATTTTTTCTTATTGCTGAGTAGCACTTACACAGAGCCCAGGTCTTTTCTGCTCCTTACCCCACCACACCAGTGATGATACTGGGAGTGCAAAAATACTTGGAAGGGGACAAAGCTGGGACAGCTGACTTCATCTGACCAAAGGGAGCTTCCATATGGTATCATGCTCAGTATATAAAGCTGGGGGGAGAAGAAGGAAGGGGAGAATGACATTCATGGTGATGGCATTTGTCTGCCTAAGTCACTGTTACAAGTGATGGAGCCCCCACTGTTACAAGTGATAAGCCCCCCATTCCTGGGGATGGCTGAGCACCTGCCTGCCCATGGGAAGTGGTGAATGAATTCTTTGCTCTGCTTTGTTGAGTGCACGGCTTTTACTTTCCCCATTAAACTGTCTTTATCTCAGTTCACAAGTTTTTTCTTATATGGTTCTCTCCCTCATCCCACAAGGGGACAATGAGCAAACAGCTCTGGGGGGCTTAGTTACTGGCTGAGGTTTAACCATAACAGCATAAACCCAAAGATTTCACAATTTCTGTAGTCTGGATTAAAATAATAAGTCTTACATATTCCTATGCTTTGTCAGATTCCAAATTTGTTATGGAAACAAGAAAGCCATGCTGTATGTTATTATCATTTTAGAACACTCAACTAATTACAAAACTTCATTTTGTTAAATTCATATTTGTTCAATTTTATAAATTCTCCCAATGTCATTTTGTTTTAAATCCCTCCCTTTGTTTTGGAATATGGATTTGTTTTAGTTATATATGAAAGCAGGTTTAAAATCTCCAGAAGGAATACATTACAGACTGCTTTGGTTACAAGTAAAAACAAGAAATATGTAGAATTTTAGATTTGCACAAAAAGATTTTGGATTTCATTTGTTCTTTGCCTTTCTGTCTTGCATTATATTCAGATATACATGCATCCACATGTGTATGAATCCACACACATGCCAAATATTGGGGATTTTTAATAGGACCGAGAATTGTCTTTAATTATGTCAGTAAGAAAAAAAGTCACAGTATGAGCAAGAATCTTCGTTTAATCCAGCTAAACCTCCAATTTCAAGTGACTACATCTAAATGAACCTCTGCATAAATTGACTCTCATTGTGTCTCTAGTTTTAATTCAGGTAAGACCCAGCACCTTTTTTCCCAAAAGCTTAACAGCTATTGACAATATTTTTTCTATCTTTATTGCCAAAAGATTTAGTCTTGGTTTTTACTTATTGTTTAGTCATTTGTTACCAGAATTGCTCTAGTATTTACCTCTTGTACATTTTCAGTTCTTTCATAGAATAATATAATAGTTTGTATTGGCAGGGACAGCTTCCACTAGACCAGGTTCTTAAAGCTCCTCCAACCTTACTTTGAATACTTCCAGTCTATATAACTTCTCTGGGCAACTTCTCAGTGCCTCACCACCCTCACCTTTCTTTCTTCTCTCTTATATAAAAGTACTCTTTATCAGATTAAAATCTGATATAAATCTGCTTTCTTTCTGTTTGTTTGTTTGAAAACATTGTCCCATCAGCCTCGGTCAGAAGTTTTCTCCACCTTTCTTATGAGCTTCCTTTAGATATGGACAGGCGCTATAAGGTCTCTCCAGAGCTTCCTTTTCTCCAGGTCAAAAAACCCCAACGCTCTCAGTCTTCCCAAGCAGGCAAAATGTTCCAGCCCTCTGATCGTTTTTGCAGCCCTCCCCGGGATCTGTTCTAAGAGGTCTGACCTGCAGGACATGTTTCTGTTTATGCAGCAAAGGATACAATTGTCTTTCTTGACTGTGATTGCACAGTGTTGGCTCATGTCCAGTTCTTCATCCACCAGCACACTCAAGCCATTTTCCAAAGGGCTGCTCAGAATCCCCTGGTCCCTGAGACTATACCAGTGTTGGGGATTATTCTGTCCCAAGTTCAGGGCCTTCCACTTGGACTTGTTGAATTTCATGAGGTTTTCATGGATCCTTCCTTCAGGCATATCAGGTTCAGCACTCAGCTTGATGTCACATGCCAAGTTGCTGAGGTTGTACTCATTCCTACAGGCTGTGTAACTGAGGACTGATCCCTCTACCCACCCTTAAGGGACATCACTCAGCAGGGACTTTCATTCTGAATGGAGAAAGCTCAAAGTAAGGTGTTAAAAGGATGTGCCATATAATTTTCACATTTTCTAGGTGGTCTTGACTTCGTATGCTGTTATGTGAATTGATGCAACAGCAGGTATGCTCAAGATTTCTGAATTGAGTATCCATAACTACGGAGATGACCAGAATCGGTAATTTACTTTAACTACTCCCTACCTTTATGGGTGCTCATAGTCCCATTAGGCCAGGAACTGACCCTGCTTTTAAGAGTTTGTTGCTGTTGTTGTTTTATCATTGGTTGGGTTTTTGTTTCAGGTTTTGTTGTTTGTTTTTTGTGGGTTTTTTTTTTTTTTAATTTATCGATGGCACCTTTTTTTTTGTGTTCTGGGACATAAAACACTTCCCTGTTTTCTTCAGCTCTGATTTTCTGTTTATTTTTTCCTATACACAAATAAGGCAAAGTGTTATTTAGAAATTATGTACTATAAGATGATGTAAATGAAAGAATAGAGATAAGCAAATCTGTAGAAGACCTCACAGAAATCACCAAGAAACAATTGAAGCAACTGAATTTCCTAGCACACAGATCAAACAGGGTAAGAAACCTTTATAAGACCATAAAGCTAATATTAAACAAGCTATTTATCTGGTTATATAGTGTAACATTATGGATTGAAATTGAATGTTGAAAATTAAATTTACTGTGCTATGTTCTTGCTGATTTTTTTGGTCATGTAAAAGAAATTCAGCGGCTCTCCATGGTGCTCACCTCCAACCTTCTCACCAAAATAAAATGGAAAGAAACAGATCCTATTATCATTAAGGGAGTGGAGAAGGTTATAAAGGGAAAATGAAAAAAAGATGGCCAACTGTCTACGCTGCATATTAGAATCACCTCACAACCAGGTCAGGACACAGCAGCACTTTAATCAAATTCTATACAGTTCATGTTTGCAGTATTGACAAATCCTAATTGTAATGAAATACTATTTGTTCCCTGGTGTTGAATGTTTCTTTAATGACTATAGTGATTTGAGCCAACTGAGCATATAATTCACTTTCTTGGTTGAGACTAAAAAGTTAAAAGTGAAAGCAATAGAAGAGAGGTGGAAAAGAGGGTAAGTATAGGCCGGATAAAAACAGAGATGTTGAAAAGTCCTTTAAAACTTTTCTCTCTGTAAAGCCTGTCATTTCAACATCAGATTGTTATCCAAAAATTCTTTCAAAACTGCAAAGCAAGCTCAAAATGGCACATGGCTGATGACATAATGACCTCTTGAAAACATTCATTAATATTAATTTTATTAATAGACACTTGTTTTTCTTTATGTAGTCACAATAAAATTACTTGGACACTGCAAAAAAGTGTGTCTTGTCTATTGACTATTGAACATTTATCTGTACTCTGGTTTTTTGACTTCAATAGGTTATCTTAATAGTCATCGGTATGATTCTCCGACAGAAATGCTGGAAAAATTATTCAGTAGCATCATTCAAATGTTAATAGAATCAAAAAAGTTAATAGAACGAAATAATTTTATAAGATTGCAGCGTAAGTTTTTTCATGTTCACAGCTTCATTAACATCCTTAAAAAAAAAAAGTGTTCCCTGTATAATTGCAGTCAGTTAAATGGGATAGGTGTGGGATGAACTACCAGGAAATGGTAGGTTGTAGTCCCATCTTCCACTGATTTATTAAGGGCTCCAAAAATTAATTTTTCACATCATGCCATAATCTTATCTAAAGCAACAATGCGCTATTTGGCCCATTACCTCCAAATAGCCTGTTTAAGCTGAAATTTCGTATATTTTTGGTTGATCAATGTTAAGTGCAATCATCAAACACCTTACAGTCTGATTGGATCTTTGTGGTGCTAGTCACTATTTGCAGTGCATAGTGCCGCGTATCTCAGCCAAAGAGAGCTGAAATAAAAAGAAACCTAATACTTTAAAACTTACATAAGTAATTTACTATCTTTAAAATAAAAATATTTCTAAGGTGCTTGAAATCTATTATTACTTTGAGAAACCATTTGAATATTTTTAGATTATGTAATGCCGCATGTGACATTTATAGCACAGAAGTTACAACATGGTCAATGTATATTTAGCTCTTTACAGATCAGATGCTACAAATTTCTGCCAGTAAGTAGTGTGCAAGGTCATCAGTGACAATAAACAGCCAAAACTTTATGTTTCCATGAAAATATCTTTGTTTCCTGGGCCTGTGAAACAGCTGAATTAATACTGAAGATAATAGCACTTACAACATTATTATCTTATACTGACTTTTTTTATAGATAGAAACTTATATGAACTGTTAAAAAATTACAATTTTTTTTGATCCAGAAAATTTCCATGATAAAGGTGAATTCTGCATCTCAATGAGGAAGCCTTTTTTATTTATGAAAAAATCCTTCTTGGTTCAAAAAGTCATTGTTTAATATTGTCAAAGTTTTGTTCCATATTCAAACATGCTGAATTTATATTAGTTCAGATGAAAAAGTGGAAAAAACATTTTGTTGTTTGTACTTTTCCTTCCCTCTTTTACTTTTTAAATTATTTTTCTTTCTAACTCACCCTTGGAAGAAAGAAGGCTGAATGAGAAATGTAGAAAACAAGGGAAAACTCAAAACTAAGAAAGAACTCTTCCTTTGTGCTCACTCACAAAGAAACAACAAATCCAAAAAAAAACCAGAAAGGGCAAGAGGAGTCAACTTTAATCAATGAACTGTGAATTATCTGACACTACTGATCTTTTTTTCCAAAGTTCCACCTCAGTGAATTATTCTGAAACAATTAAAAAAAAAATTAGTCTATGGCAATGATAAAGGATCACAGAAGCATTATTTGTTTTTAGAAATCAACAATTTTTCTCAAAACAAATATTAAATTCATACCCCATTCTTTGCTGCTGTGTAACTTTCGAGACCCTTCTTGCCCAGCTTCTTACTTGCCCTTGCTGGTTCTAAAATGTGAAGATACATTTTTATGATAAACAAAACCAGGAATACAGTATGTTGCCACATCACAATGAAAGTTTAAAAAAGAAAAATTAATTTAAAAACAAAGTTTTCAGAGAAAATTTTCAACTGTGTTCTCTGACCTCTGGATACAAATAGAAAGTTGTCAAAGGAGTTTGCATTATCATTGTTCAGGGCAGAGATCATCTGAGACAAGAAAAATCATCCCACAATAAAATAATTATTAAAAAAACAAAACCTAGGGTAACATAAATAATTGATTATAGAGGTCAATAATAAAATTATAAATAAAATTAATTATATTTTTTTGTACTGAAGACACTGAAGAAAAAGAAATCAAGAACAGAAGAATAAAAAGGCTGAGGCAGGGGGAAACAAAAAGGCAGCAAAATTACCTAAGAATTTAAAAGGAAAAATTAATTTCCTAGACTAAAGAAATGAAAACATGTCCTCTAAAAGAATAAGACCAAGCCTGGAGTTTTGAGACATGGAAAGCACAGAGATAAAGAAAAAAAACCCCACTAACAAACCAGCAAAACCACTTGGTTCACAGCTGTGGAGCTTTTCTTTATATTTCGCACATACTATATCACTAAAATGAAAAATATTTTCCCATAACAGGACTTGAACAGTATCCATGGCATTTGTTGCTGTTTAGAGTATGAATGAGTTTTCTCACATAGCTCATGAAAGTACTCTTTGGACTGTATATTTACTATGAAAAAGGTATTATACTCAGGAACATTGATTTATGACACTCATCTCACAGTTCTTATAGCCAGGTATAAAGTCCTGACAGAAACAGCCATATGAACTTTCCTTTGAAGATAGGTTATAATCTGTATACTTTTTGGTAGTACTTAGTCTAAATTTTGGGAGATGCTATATAGTTCTGTGAAATTAAATAGATTTACACCTTAGTGGCTGAATAAAAAGTAAACACTAGGATTTCCTTTGCTTACTAATTTTTACACGTAAAGAAGTTTCAGATTATCATGATAACAATTGACTTTGTGTATTATTCATCCTGCTCTCGTATTGTCTCTGCAGAAGCAAGATATTAATTGAATTTTGGAGGTACACAGTGAAGAAAAGAACTGTGTTGTCAAGTAGTCAAGGAAAGGAGAATGTTGTGTAGTTCAGGATGGTCCACACTTGACATAGCAACAGTGGCTTGCATTCCTCAGGGATTTTCTGTATGTGTATACAGGGAGAAGTTTGTTTCTCTTTACCTTGTTCCCACTCTATGATTACAATCTTGACCGTAGGCCCTGTGAAGGCATCAGAACAAAATGCAGAACAAGAGCCGTTTCTCCTCAGCTCCTCAGAGAAAATCTGACAAAAGAAGATGCACTCTGTGTGGCAGCCAACATTTGGAACATTTTATTACAATCTGGATTCAAGTATAGGATGAATCCTTTTATACTGTTTTTGCTCTTTAACCTGACAAAACTTGGAAAAACATAAAAGGGTACAACTAAGTGGCAACTAATTCACAAAGGAAACTGAGAACAAGCTGACATTATATTCTCTATTTGGTTCATCACTCTCAAATTCTCTTATGATCTATAAAACAACATTTACACTGTGAACTTACACATTATGACCAATGGCATGATTTTACTTTTTAATGTTGAATTGTTCTAAAGTAAAACTCAGGCAAGTTTCAGAGTCACAACAGAGTTATGAAAGTGTATGAATTCTGAAGGTTCAAAGTGAAGAAAGATTTTGAATCCAACATTATTTTTTTTTTACTTAGCTGGTGCTATAACTTGATGTGTGGGGCAGCCAGAATAATTTCTGACTGCTTGTGCTGCTACTGCTGTGCTATTTCTTGCACGCCACTACGTGTCTAACAGGAAGATGTTTAGATAAAAAAACAAGTCCTGCACAGAGCTAGGTTCTCTGATCTCTTTTATTTTTTAGTGTATATGTCCTATATATGTCTTCCCTACTGCCTCTATAGGAAAATATGCATGGTGGTTAAGCAGAATCCAATTCTAAATCTTTACTTTATGCTAATACTTAGTATTGCTAAGAACTGTTGCAGAGACCTTCACATTTCCCTGTTAGCTGGGAATAGTCTGTATATGGATCATGCAGCTGTTTAAATAGCACACTGTGTAGGCAGAAGTGAGTGAAAAGTAACGCAAAAGAAGTCAAGAACTGAATTCTGTCTGAAATTTGTTTTAGCTTACCTAAGTGACCAGCTGGGCACAGCAGAGTGGGCAGTGACTGACTCAGAGTGTTCCTTGTTGAAACAATTTCAATCATGTTGAAATTGGGAATTGGCCCTTATGTTCTCTCAAAAATATTACAAATTTGCTTTGTCTTCACTTTGAGATACTTTAAAAGTTCTCAGATTAGCTGTGTTCTTTTTACTACCTTGTTTCTCTGCCCTGTCTCTCGTTGCATTTTCCTGACTTCCAGATCAGGTAATCTTGCAACATCATGAATCTTGTTTGAAATAAGTGAACATATTTCAGCTACAGCTCTAGCACAGAACAAAATATATGGCTACTGTCTTGTCACTGTATCAGACAGAAAACGTAGAACGCTGATGAAGCAATTAAAAATCTGCTGCAAGTGCTGTTGTGAGTCCACACATTTCTAGTAGCTAAATAAAGCACTTTTTTTGTTGTTGTTGCACCTATTGCAGCCATTTCTAACATTTTTATTATTCTATGAGATTTCAGGTAGGTGGAAGTGAACAGGCAGGTGGAAACCAAGGATCTTCCTTATTGTCAAGCTGTCTCTTTATCATCTGATATAACACAACTGGAGCAATATACAATAAAATATTCCTGTACTTGCTTCCAATCTTTACCATAAAGTGGGAAAGAAAGGTTCCTCCTGCTTTACACACAATCTCAGTATAGCCCTAAGGTTAAATATTAGCCCGCTGTTTTGTGGTTTGTGAATGGTAAAAAGTAAGCTAAGAATACAAACTTGACTTGACTATAAAAATGAACTCTGGATAAAAATGAAGACTTTTGTAAGCTTATTTCCAAACAGCATCAAGAGCAAAATCTCAAGTATGTCACAGATATTGTGCAAACAGCATAAGAGGCACTTTGATTTCCCTTTTTTTTTTTTTTTTAATGATGTAGAAGATGCCACTGAAAATTGAAAAGAGACTTATGCTCGTATGTAACAGCTTGAATACCTCTGTAACTTCAGCATGCTTGAAAAGCTAATTTTTTGCCTTCAGCAGTAAGTTTAAAATGTCCCTGAATGGCAACAGCAATGAATCTCAAACACACATCACTTGAATTTTTATAAGATTGTCTCCAGGCTTTGAGAGCACCATGATGTAGTTCAGTTTTCCTAAAGAAACCCGTGCAGAAATGGTTTTGGATTGTTGCTTTTGCTTACTTCTTTTTGTAATAATGTGGTACTGTTGTAGCCAGCTTGTGTGAACTTCCAGTGGACTAAGTTTGCTTTAATTACCCCAAGAGCCTGCAAGTTGTAGTTCAGTGTTTGCAGTTTTTCTCTCTGAAGTTACATTCTGATTTCAACATATTTCTATCACACACATTAAAAACATGGCTACCAACATGGCAGATGGGTAGAAATGTGCAAATGTGAATTTCAGGCATTTTTCTGCGCTTTCCTAACCACACATGCTCAATGAAAAAAAGGCTGCAGCCATCGGCTAATCTCAGCCATCACAGAAGGTAACGCGAGTCCTCTCTCTATGTAGACCATTTTTAGTTTTTTAGAACAGGTTTTTCTGATCTCCGCTCTTATAACAGAGCTCAGGGTAGCACATACTCAAGGCCCCTCTAGCTCGTGTGATTGTTGTTTCTATAAGTTAAAAAGAGATGTACACTTATTGCAGTCAAACTCCGGAGACTTCCTCTCTATCCCTCCACTCTCAAAAAGAATGTTCTTAAAACACTGATGTTAACTCATTCTTACTCTTGTGGGAGTTTATGAAAACAAGGTGCCCTTCTGTTTTTCTATTAGGAATATAATTGTCTTTCACAAGAAGACAGAGGCCAAGGCCATGAGAAGTGTTCAGCCTCAGGAATGAAACTAGAAGCATGCCGTCAGTCTTCCAAGCTGAGATAATATGCTTCTAGAAAAAAAGTGATGCTATCAGAGCAGAGTATCTTTGTCAGACAATGAAAAAATAAGTCTCTTGTTTTTCTCTATACTTCCTCTAATGGATGATAGTCTATCATCATGTGGTACAGAGGAAAATATATGTAGTAAAATAGCTGGTGCCTGGACACTGTTGATTTTTCAAATATTCCCTTAGGATCTTTCTTATCAAAGCAAATGGATTTCAGAGTTAACAATAATAAGATGGAATGACAAGAAATGGTGTCTTAAGGTGATATAACCATATGTTAACTCAGTACTCTTAATGAAAATACAAATAATATATATTAAAACAAAATGTCTTTGACCAAGGAGGAAGAAAACAGGATTATAGATTTACTCTTTCATAAACAGCATCACTCTGTAAGTATTTATGAATTTGTGGCTCACTATACATTGAATTATGTAGTATAAAAGTACCACACAATCTTCTTCTTTTGCGAGATGAATGACGTTTGATTCTGTTGCAGCTTTAGCTCCTATTCTGCACTAAATGCAGCAGTGGGAGACAGAAACAAAGCTTTTAATGGGAAAATGAGGAAATCCAGGAGTGTTTTTCAACTCAGTATCCAGAGAAGTATAGCCACTAAATTCAGTAATATGATTATTTATTATGTGAACAGAGTACTTGTGACTTTAACAGTTCCAAGCATATACCTAAAGTCATTACGTATACTGAAATAAATAATCTGACGTGTAAGATCAGAATTGTCCCTTGTTGCCACCAAGAAAAACGTTCAACTTTTTTGGGTCTGGTGCAAAACATCACTTCTCCTTTATGTAAATCTTTAACATTTCAAGGAAAAAATAGTTTGGATGAGTTCTAAATGCTAACCAGTAAGGCCACCATTTTACTATAGATTGTGCTGTAACTGGTTTACAGAACAAGACATAAAGGTTCTACAACCTAGTGCAGCTCTGAGATTGTTTCTGCAGGAAAATCAAGCCTTTTTTATTCTAGAGAATATTTTTTCTTTTCTTAGAACAAATCACTATTTTAAATGAAAAGTAGGACTTATTTTTCCAAGAAAACTTGACCAAGAAATAGAAAAATTAATTTTAGCTTCTTAATTCACTGTTGTGAACTTGTGGGGCTTTGAATAATTAAATCTCAGCTCTCTCTGAACATTGTTTTGGGTAGGAAGTCATATTGAATTTTATGTCTTGAAACACAGGATAGAAAAGAAGGTTTCTGTTACAAAAAACAGACCCAAAAGAAAGTAGAAAACCCACATTTTTATGAGAAGACTTTTTGACACTAAAGCATCTATTTCTCCAACTGCATTGTATTTTTCAAGTGGATATATGCACCAGTTCGAGGAGAGCCAAACATCTGTTATAACATAGGATTTTTCTACATGATGGAAGAAGGCATGATCTTTTTTTCCTTAATATTTTTATCATTACTTAGGTTCTCTCTTCAAATTTAGTCCCTTTCTATGGTTTTGTTTCCTTAATAATACCTGTAATCATAATCAAACACTGAGTTGCCCCTTTACTTACTCTAAAAAGCTGATCCTTTTACAAAATCAAGTCATTGCTATTTCTGGTTGCCTTTCTTCACCAAGCCAAGGTACCTGATTACAGCAATTTCACTTTTTCCATTAGAATTAAAAAGTGTCTTCAGTTGATCCATTGCAGCTTCTTTGGCAGCTATTAGAATTCCTGGCAGCTCTCAATCCATGTCATAACAAGGACTAATTTTTTTATACCTGCCTGAACTTACACCTCCCTAGCAGTGATAGACTGGTTAAATATTCAGAATTTTTATTTCACCCATACAATGCTCAGTTGCACTCATCTAATCTGAAAATGAATCCTTTGTCTGATTCTTGGAATATATCTGTGTCAGCAAGTATCAGGTGTTTTATTGGTTTACTGTGCGCATCTATTTGAAAGGATTTAAGACCTTCTGTTTTCTCAAGCTGAGTCTTAAATCATTTCATGAAATTTGTGACTGCTACTGGTAGAAGTTAACTTCTTTTCGATCTGGTAAGCAGCTATCTAGTTTAATCTGAACTCAGCCACAAGGTTAAGGTGCCCTTTGGAATTTGAAGTTTCAAAAGGTAGCTTTGATCCTTCTTGTCTTTAGATTTTGCAACACACTGAGAAATATTACCTTTATGTCCATATGTAGTGGAACAATTGAAATGGTTTTATTTCAGGTTAAATTTCTATTTCAGGTTTTATTTCAGGTTACAATTTCTCTCTCCTTCTGTCTCTCTCTTTCCTTCACAACTTCTGTAATCGATGTAGTCTATGGAAGCCTCCTTTATTTGTTTCCTCCATGCAGCATTTGGGGTTTTTCTCAAATTCTTCTTTGTCCTTTAATTGCATAAGTTAGACCAGCAATCAAAGCATAACTCTGCACCAGGAATATGTTACCATCAGACAAGTGGGTTTATGTCATGAGTATCCAATTCTATTAGCCTCTCCATTAAATCTGTGCTGATTCAATGAAGGTCAGATTTAAACATACATCTTTTTTCATAGGAAATGTTTCCTACACCAAGAAAGCCAATTTTTTTCATTAGATTCTGAAGGTAGCATTGTGGGAAACACAAGTGACTGTGTGTTGATTTACACAATACAACCCCAACATCAACCTTGCATGACCATGGTAGAAGAAGGAATGCAGGCACTTGTGTTGAGGTCCATGCCAATTTTCCCTACACTGAAGATTACCTCTGAAAATAGCAGTTTTAAAGTATTTCTCTTAAAAGCTAACACATAAGTACTTCCTATTTTGAGCAAGACCCTCTGCCGACTTCAGTGGCTTATAAATGATTTCTACAATTAAGTCCAAATCTATCAAAATGGATCTGTATATGTTGGCATGTGGCCTGATTAGTATCTAAAAAAATATACCAAAATTATGGTAATGCATGGAATAATGTGGTAATGTCAGTGAAATGATAAGGAAGATGAACCTTGGTTTACTGCTGGTATACGGAAAATCTAAATTTTGGGTTTTTTTTTCTAGTGGATCCTTTCTATTTTTGGTTTTTCTGGTTGCTTTTGTATTATTTCTACAATCTTTTTTTATAACCTGATAATCCCACTTGAAGGTCTTTCAGAGTTTAGGAATTTCTGTGGTTGTCCAGATCTATTTTTTTTAAAGATCATTTTGGCATTAGAATTAGATTTCAGCCTTGTTCTTTCTGTAAGGTGTTATAGGGTCTCTTTGGAAGGGGAAGATAAAGACAGAATGTGTAAAATAATTTCCAGCCAAACAGACAGTGTTACAGTCAAAATCTCTTGATAAATTCCCTTTTTACTTCCTTTTCTTTTTCTTGCACTAACAAGCTGAAAATAGTGTCAATTCATCACACTTAAGAACAAATGAAATAATCTTCCCTGTTCTTTTCTATTTCTCTATCAACTTCTATCTGATCAAGTCTCCTAGGATCCTTCCCACCAAAGAATAAAACCACTTATGCACTCTTCTTCTGCAGAGAAGCTTGTTTAAATCAGGCAGCTGAGAATTACGGCTCTGGTCTGAGACCCAGCATATATGCTTAATCTTCTTGTAAGCTCAAACAAACCATTACTCTGGATTCCTTGAAAGAACCCATATACCCCTTTATTGTATCACCAATACACCTAGTTACTTAGTGATTTCTATCAAATCACATCATCAGTCTGTACTTTCAATATTTCGCTTAATGTTCATGTTCTTCCTAGTAATTTACATTGACTACGTGCTGATAATTTTATCAACAGATTTCAGAGAATACGAAAAGCCTGCTTAGTTCTTACTGGCTTTCAGTTTAAGGAAGATGGATTGGTCTCCAAACACCCATGCCCAATACTGTTCTTCTTTATTGCTATTTACAAAGTTAATATTGAGCTTCCCAGAAGTCATGAGCTCATGCATGATCTGCCTTAGTATCTATTTCCCTGGTTTCATACCTTCTTACTTGCACATAAATTTTGAGCTCTATTCAGACTATAGTGATTCTTTGCAACCTTTTGTCTTTTAAAAAATACATTATTTAGTATTTATTCACCCTGCAAAGGATTCAGATTTTCTTCTGAGTTTTTTAACTTAGCAGAGTTTTTCAGGTGTACATTGTAGCTATGCTTGATAGTTTTTATCTTTTACAAGAACTGCTTCCATCAAAATCTAAAGGGACTTTACCCTTCAGACCAAGATTAATGTAATTATCTTCGTGTATATCTTAAATTATAGAAATTAGAAAATCATTCAAAACTATAGGATTGTAATAATTCTAACACCAAAACTCATAAACCAGTGGACTTTCACTGTGCCTGTGTTTTATGTTCATATCTGTAGGGCACAGGCTGTTCTCTCCTTGAAGTGACAAAGGTGAATTCCTTTAAACTGAGCTCATTTCAAGTTTCCTGTCCACAGGCTCCTGAATGCTTTCAAAGAGAATGACTTCTAAAGGTAATAGAGGTTCCACAGGCTGAACAATAGCTCAAATCTGTTTTGACATGAGTGAAAGGATTATGGTCTCAGCAAGCTTTTCCTTCTCATTGACTAGCTTGACCCTTCCCAGCTTCAAGTTTCTATTTGACCTTCAGTGATGAGGCTCACTGGTTTGAGAGAAGGATCACCTGCTCTGGATTAACATGTGCACACTGACACTCATAAACATAGTGTGGAGGAAGGCATAAAATTCATTGCTTTTTTTAGCACCCCTTTTTTCCGTTTTCAGGCTCTGGTTCCTACTATCAGTCCTCAAAGGAAGGAAAGTAGATTTATCCCCTTGAAATAGTCCATACATTGCATTATCTAATTTACCAAACTGTCTGCAAAAGGGTAGCCTTATATTTATATTACAAAGACCTCAACAGAAAAGGTCAGAGGCTCCAGCTGAAGTAGGTAAGGGATTTTAATACACAGCAGAAAGTTCTGGAGAGAAGACTGCAGGCATGAGCAGGTCTTCTCTGGAAATGTCTCCAGTAACTAATATTTCTCGGTGCTATCTTATAAAGTGTCAGCTATGTCTGTGCCTTAATAATGTGCCATTCTTACTAAGTTTACACTAACATAAAATAACAAGACATTACATGCATCTAGACTATTCCCTCTACACAAAGGCACATGTATGAGCATATTTCATCTTAATATAGTCAAGCCTTCTGAGCAGTAGCAAAATTTTTCCGAGTAGTAGACGTGGTTACTAGAAATCAGAGTCTCTTCTTTTACCCAGCTCTTTGCAATATCAGTGATTCCAGTTAGCAGAGGAGATATTGCACAAAATAAGGACAATCAAACAAGCAAGACTCCAGTGTTGATTAAGAGCCTTATAGGCACGTAGTGAGACTCCACCTGAGTGGGAGCCTTCCAGATTCTCTGGTTCTGCCATGAGGAATGGCCATAAAATACACTTAAAAGATGCAGTGAGGGAAATAGAAAGGCTAACCAGAAAGTGCTTACCTCTGGTTCTGGTCCTGTATTGAAGCTCCTCATTTTTCCTGTAAGGCGAGCTCTGTTAAATTCACCGTAAATTGATTAGTTGTGTGGTTTTTTGGGGTTTCTATCATAATCTTATGTTGTGTCCTCTGTGTCATGTCTCCTAGAAAAGTGGTCTGAGTCAGCACTGTTCACTATCATATGTGCAATGTACTCGTGGGAGAGCAGTAACGAGCATTTAGTCCTTTTAAATAGAGGTCCAGCTGCCAAACATGAGGTCTTGAGTAAGAGATGTTTCCATCAAGAAGCCTTTCTGGGCATCCATTACCATGCTGGTGTCTAAGTTCTATGCAGTTATTAGAGCTGCCTGGAATTTTTCAAATGGAAAGTATGGCTGCACTTCTAGTTTTCGTATCAAAAACTAATGAAATGTAAAACTTTGGCTGCCTCTGTGAACTGAAAAATCCACTGCTAGTCAGCTCTGATTGCTAGAATGCCTCTCCAAATATCCCTAGAGGAGGTGTGAGTGGGTGATGTATGTCTTACACTTTTTCTCATTTTCCACACAAAGGGAATAAAAACTCTTTCCCCTCAGGAATTTTTGATCACCAGACTTTATAGAACTGTCTTTCTTTGAAAGAAAGCTGTATTTTCTTTTTGCTGAATTCAGCTACTAATGCATAAACAAAGTATTTTTAGGAAATAAGCAATCTCACTGCTATTATCTGCACCATAGAAGGAATTAACACAAAATTATAGAGTGATTTGGGTTGGAAAGGATCTAAAAGTTCACCCAGTTCCAGTCCCCTGCCATGAGTAGGGAGACCTTCCACTAGACCAGGCTGCTCAAAGCCCCATGCAACCCAGCTTTGAATGCTTCCTGGGATGAGGCATCCACAGCTTCTCTGGGCAATCTCTTCCAGTGCCTCAGCGTTTGCACAGTAAATAATTTCTTGGTAATATCTAATCTCAGGCTACTCTCTTTCAGTTTGAAACTTTTCCCGCCTTCACAGGAGATACGTACACTTCTAAAAAGTCCCTCTCAAGCTCTCTTGTAGGCCTCCCTGAAGTTTTCTCCAGGCTAAACAATCCGAATTCTCTCAGCCTGCCTTCACAGGAGAGGTGCTTCAGGCCCCTGATTATCTTGGTGCCTCTACTCTGGACTTGCTCCAGAAGGTTCATTTCTATCTTATGTTGGGTAGTCCAAAGATGGATGTAGCACTCCAGGTGGGGTCCCATAAAAGTGCAGTAGAAGTGGAGAACCGTGTCCCTCAACCTGCTGGCCACACTTCTTGTGATACAGCCCAGAATATAGTTGGCAAATATTTTATTTATTTCCAAAAAAAGTTTGTAATTTTATATTTCCATGTAATTTTCCACTGAATCCCAAAGGTTTGCCATACATGGAGGTCAGAATTCAGTCTGTCTCCATCAACAAGCAATTTAAGAGAATGTTTGAAGAAATCTCTTGAGCAACTGCACAATGTGGTTGCAAGCAAGGAGAAGTAGGAAAGAGAAGGCATGTGGATTGTATTTGCAATAGGAAATTAAGCCTATTCCAGAACAGCCTCTGTCACAGATGTTACCAGCATGGAGCAGTCTTTTCTATGAGATTATAACTTTCTGTATCATAAAACAAATCAGCCTTGATCAGATTGAAAACTAGCAGACACAGATCCTGACACAGGATGTATTCCACAGGCTTGAGAGAATGTTAGGAACTACAATTGTCTAGTACAACATGCCTGCCATGTTCTGCCATTATCTGCTGTTATCACACCTTTTTAAGAAACAGCCTGCCCCCACCCTCATCTTCCAAACAGTTATAAGGAAGAGGTATGCTCGGTATAATTAAGAATGGTAGCCAGTTGCCCCAAGAGATTGTACAATCTCCAGCTCTAGAGGCTTCCAAAACCCAACTGGACCAAACCCCTAAGCACTCTGATCAGAATTGCATTTTGAACCTGTTTTGAGCAGGAGGTTGGACTAAAGGATTTCCTAAGACCTTTTTTGTGGGGTATTTTCACGGTCTACCCTTGGCAAATGGCCTGGCTAACAGCATCTGCTGTGGGTAAGAACATGAAACTATTTAGTGCATTTGCTGGGCTGAGTATGCCAAACTGGAAAACATTTGCCCACAACACATTGTAGCAAATTGAGACAACTATTAATTCCCAAATGATCATGTAAAAGGGAAAGACATAAATCACCTGGAAATGAACAACCAAGGAATTACACAAGGTCCTTGGAGGAGACACAGTAGTAGTAAAAACCTGTTTTGACAGTGCTAGAAATCGTTGCACTGGCATCAGAGACAGACAGAGCAGTCTGGTCAGATGCCATATGCTGGTTTTCTCTGGTCAGGGGTACCAGCATGGATTGCTGCAAGCAGAGCCCCACACCTTGATGCATGTGAGATCATGGCTGTCACCTCATGAGATGTAGGGAGCATCAAGGGATCCCACAAGGTGAGAGCACCCACAAATCTTGAAGGATGTGGGTAAAAGTAGGGAAGTCTGTAGCCACAAATAGGGCAGGAAGTACTTGTAAAGCACAAGTGCTGTTAGAGGGCAGGGTGTGTTTGTACCACTGTATGTATGTTTGTGATTAGAACTACTTGGGATTAGTTATACAGACGTATTTACAATTTTGTATGGATTTATTTTAGTTTCAGCTGCGGTATTAACAATATTCAACCTGCATGTACAGATCATTGATTGCTGGTTAGTTACGTGTCATTGGTAAACTAATAAACCATTTCAGAACTGCTCTTGGTTTAAACTACGCAAAATGAATTGTCTGTCTCTTTGACACCTTCCAACATGAATGGTAATGTGATTTTATCCTGTGATAACATTATAATTGTTAAAATGTGTTTGGGATTTCTTTGGTAAGGCAGTAGTTAGCACAGGCCAAATTCATGTCCAAAACCGTTTCTGTGTGTGCTTGAACTCTCCAGTACAGAAGTAGGAAGGTACTTGCTACACGCACCTGGCATTATGCCCTAGTACTAACATCCATATTTCAAGGGTAGCAGATTTTCTGGACCTAGATTCTGTATACACTTAAGAGCACATAAGTCAGTGGTGAGTCTGGGTTTTTTTGGTTTTTGGTAGATTTCTTGTTTGGGTTTGTTTCTTTTTTAATAGGGTTGTTGGTTTGTTTGGGGTTTTTTGGCTTTTTTTTTTTTTTAGTGAGCATAAACCAGCTGCAAGTGTCAAATATGGGGAACAATCTGACCTCTTAAATCTTCCTGGATATTTAACCCAGTGTGCTTAGACAGTGCTTAGATTGTACAATCTTTTATCTGTTTTGGAATAACTGGACAGGCATAAGGAAACAAAGGCAGAATTGCAGCCCCACAAGACTCGGCCCCTTCTAAAAAATTCTTAGAAACAAGCCCACCATTATTCCTTAAGGAATCTCACTACTGTGTTTCTTCTTCATGTTTTTAAGATGCAATCCAGCCTTTAGCGTAAAGTCAAATTGAGATTATGCTCACACCCCCTCATGAGCATATGTATGTCCTTTGGTTGTAAGAGATGTATCAGATATATTCTTGAGCTGAAGATCCCCAGTCTTGCAAAACCACTGCCCTGCTAATTTGTCTTTACATGGGAAAAAGAGAAGCTTTGTGTTAAAATCTGAATTCACAAAACTCAATCTCCAGATCAATTGCTTTTCAAACATCATTACACTTCTCATCTTTATATAGACTGCAGGAGGCTGTGTTTTAAACCTGTCAACGGAGCCAAGAATCATAGCCAAACCAAGAAAAGCTTTAAATTCCTGGCAATACTGGAGGTTGCTGGAGCCAAAAGATTAATGGAGAAATAAGAAGATTAATAATGGACTTTTTGTAAAATAGAGATGAACATTTGGGTCAGAACAAAGACACAAAAGTAAAACGAAAGCAGTATTTAGGAAAGAAATTGTCCTGTCCAGTATAAGTGGAACACATCTTTACATAGATAGAGTCTCCACAGGCCCTTATAGCTATAGCTAGTTTTTCTACCTTTCTTTCTTGTGATTTTTTTCTTTTTCTTCTCTTTGACCTTTTGTTGTCTTACAGCACCATATAAGTAAAAGCTCAGAGTTACAGCTAATCCCCACAGAAAAGATGTAGTCTCTAAGTGAAAAAGCCACTGCAAAAGAGAAGATTGACTGAAGCAGAGACATGATTATTATTTTAGTATCACTGGTACATTTTATCAGGTAGAAGAACAGTAAAAGAGATGACTAGATCTAGTACTTAAGAAATTGTATGCACTGGAGGAAAAGCAGTGTTGCACCAGGGACTATGGGAATATATAGTAAATATGGAGAGCCAAATTATAGGTCTGTACAGCATTAACTCCCACATCTTTAACCCACTGAAACGTATGGAAAGTCTCTGGACAGTATCACTAGAAAGTAAAGAATGTTAAATGGACTGATAAGCCAAATTAAAGTAGAAAATAAGGAAAAAACTGTAGACAATTATTTAATACTTCCTTCAGGATTCCAAGCAATGCTTTGCAATGTCACTGCAATCAGAATGTAATAAAAGTCATGCGAAATAAGCAGAAGAATCTGTTTCTCTATCATGGTTCACGAGTATAAAAGTCTAAACAGTTGTTACCTTGTCATTTACATCTGAAAAAGAGAATGAAACTACAAAGCAAGATATGTGAAAAATTCAAGAACTCCTTCCTACTGAAAATTGGTTTGAGCAAACCTTTATTTTTCCTGACTCAAAAGGGTTTACTTTTCACATTCGGTCCCTGAAATTTCCTCATTTTTCTTCTAAATGTCCTTACAATTCTGAATATAGATGCTTTTAGTTCCAGCAGATTTTTCTCTAATAAGCTTCAGTGGGTATGGCTTATGTGTCCTTGGTGGGACATAGTTACCTGGTTACATTTCTAAAATTTATTTTTTAAATGACAAGTTGCCTAGCTATACTGATAGATCAGTGAAATGCTTTCCCTCTTTTTCTTATCAACTTGCCCATCAAAACTGAATAAATGTTCCTGAAATTAAAACCTTCAGGGAAACAGTTCTTGTGGTGAATGGACCATAAAATCTAATTCTGCTCTGGAGTAAAAAATATCTGAATTTTTCTTTTAATGTAATTTTTTAAAAATGCACCCAAAGAAATTTCATCAGGGAAGCACAGTTTCCATTTTAACAATATCGTTGTGCAAAGATGACTGCTGAGAGGGAAAAACCCAGACTATTTCCTTATAGATTCAATTTATTAACGTAGAATGCTATTAGCAGATATTTCACTGCATCAGAAAAATCCATAGATACCTTTCAGAATGCATGGATATCATCGAATCTGATTCCTCTACAAGAAGAAAAAAACTTTAGAAGTGTTTTGTGGAACTCCTCCAGAAGTTGTGATGTGGAGTCTCCCGAGAGTAATTTAAAAGTTAATGTATTGTTTTCATTTTTACATTCTTGAAGGAGTATTTTTTTAATAACAAGGAATGACCTATTTTGATTTCATTATCTAAATAAAACAGAGACAGCAATTGTGTCTGTGCTAAAATATTAGTCAGTCAAAAGTCTTTTCTTTTTACAGCATTCTGTTTATGTATAAAACATCTAATCATAAAAAAGAATTCTGTATCTGGTTCTGCAAGACTGATTGATTTATGTACCACTAAAAACACAGGAAAGGCTCTAACTGCTTTATATGTGTATGAACATCACTCATTTCAATCACTGCATTGTCACCTTTAAAGACAAGTTTGTTATGCTTTCACTTTTATTGTTAAAATTACTGGCATCAGGGGAAAAAAAGCATTTTATAGAGACTGCTCTCTAGAATAACTACTCTGAAGTTCACCTTTAGACTCAATTTTTTTATGTTTTCTGCATGGATAATTTAGCATTCCTGTTATACATTATATTGTAGCTTTTGGCAGTGACAGCTCAAAAATATAGATCAAAAAGAAGTTGGATCGGGCTTTAATGCAACTTATGTACTTCTCTTTTCATTCCTCACTCCTCACACCATAAGACTAGAGAAATTACCCTAAGTAATGGCAAGCTCTTAGAACAAATGCATGTAAAAAATGTAAGCATCGCAACATGCACCATAATCATTTATAATATTATACATAAACTGTTTCACTTTTAACTACAGGCAGTAGTTAGGGGTGTATATTGACAGTGCAAGGTCAAATTAATCCATTTTGTTTTCCCTTCCTATATTTTAAAGAAAAAAAATGACTGATCAATATTTCCAGGTAAGAAATATATTCTTTAATAAAGTTTTCTCTATATGGTCAGTGCTGTCCATAAATATTTTATATCTAGCTATATTTTTTTGTCTGCCTGTCTCCAAAAACAGCAAACTAAGTCAGTGTAGATGATTCAAATAATAAAAAATGAGTAACATGGATCAAAACCTGAACATCACCATAAAAATGATCTGTAAGTACCTATGTGACTCTCCACAAGTAGAGATTTTCAGTCAGAATTCCAATTACAGAGATCCCTTTAGGGATCTGAAAGTAAAGGAATTAATTTTTCTTTATACCTGCTCCTTTCTTTCCTTGGCAAGCACTCTCATTGACAGAAGACAGCTTCTTCTTAAAGCAAATTAAGTAACAGCAGCTGGTAATGTATAATTCACACAATCTGGGGTCTTGCAGCGGTTCTGAGAGGTTTTTTCTACAGAAAGAGAATGATGCTTTTTGGTAGAGGGTGTATTGGCGCAGGGTCCTTATCAAGCCTTAGGCCCATAATTGTTGGCACACAATATTATCACATTAATAAAAACAGTAACCTCTTTATCTCTTCAATATCCTACTGTCAAATATTTATTAATGGTCTTTTAAGGTCAGAACACATCAAAAACACTGAAAGTATATAAAGAGTAATAAAATTATTCAAGAAATAAAAAATTTTGACGTCTACATGTACAAAAAAAAAAAGACTACACATTTGAAGCAAAGGATTGATTAATTATTACCAATTATTAAGATGATAATTTATAAGTCCCACTGCTGGGATTTATAAAAGGGAGATTGTTATAAACAACAGTTTTTCTATGGCATATCAGACCTAAAGAAGGATATTTTATGAAGAAATAAGGAAAAAGAGTTTTTCATTAAATTTTAATGTCAGTGCCATTTTTGCACATAGGATACTTTCTTCATCATAAACTGCAGAATGTAAGCCATTTTATATGGTATATTGTTCTAAACAGGCAATTCTTTTCCACACCTGTTGCTGACTTGGAAGGTCAGAAACTATTGGAGTAATTTCAGGAATATTTTTCTGAAGATGCATTTTGGAGTGCTTCTTTAAAACTATGTTTTTAAATTAGATTCTAACATGAATCCTTTCAAATGCAGAGTATCTAAAGATAAAAGTCAAAGTGAAAATGAAGAGCTTGTCTTGACTCTAAGTTCTCTATCTGAAGTTCAATGTATTTTGAGTGAGGTACCTGTGCCTTTGAAAACCTTTGCGTTTATATTAACTTTACTCACAAGAGAATGGGAAAGAATAGAGAGGATTGAAATGGCCTAATGTGAAATGATAAATCTACATTAATAAATTACAATAATAGTGTTCAAGTAGTGATGCTCCAATAATACAACTAAGGCAGAATTTATGGGCAAATCATCACCCTATTCACTATAGCATTTCTTCTCATGCATGGAATATCTATTCACAAGTCAAGATCACAAAAATCTACATGAATAATCCAAATAACAGTAACTTAAAAGATAGATTCAAACACACAAATAATATACTTATGCTAGGAAACAGCAGACTAGTCACATTTATTGTGAAAGCTGAGGTTAAAGCCCTGTGAATTCTTTGCTGAGCTGTTTCTGGGGAGTAGCGAATCCACGTTACTACCACAGGGTGGCATTATCAAAGTGAAGTTCCTTAACATCTAGTTTATGACTTAAGTCAAACTGTTAAGTGGAAATTCCTCCTTTTCCTGTGAGAAGAACGATGGTAAATTTCAGGTAGTGTACAACTTCCATAAATCTGGAGAATCCTTGCATTTAATCAGTGGTGTTGACCAAAGAGATGTAAAGTTACGACATAACTATGCCCAGTGCCAGAGATCCAGCCTTAAGTGTAAGGTAGCAGGCGGAAATCCAAATTTATTCATGTGTACTTGAACAACTAAAATGTAATGGGGCTTTAGTAGTTACCTGACTGGTTGCCAAATCAAATTTAAGTCTACTCTAGTCCTTTTGGTCACTTTGTCACTGTGAAAATGAATGACAATACCCTGTTATCTTACTTGCACTAACATTAACTTTATTTTATAAATCACTAAATAAATGTTTCCACCCTATAGCTGCCTGAATTTTTAAGCATCTTGTGAAAACTAAGTTGCAAATCCAGCGTCATTTTCTTATAGTCAGTAGTTAATTTTTTGCCTTCTTATTTGACACACAAATCTTTGCAGCTGGTCTACTCTTCTGCATTCTAACCAGGGGGATCCCATAGGGATATACATGAAAAAAAATGTTTCTTAAAACTGAAAAAGAAAGAGCTTTTTATTTTTCTGTTCAGCAAAATTATGGTTTGATAGCAACATGAAAAAAGCAAGAGTCCTTTTAAGAAAACATGTACTACTATTTGCTGACATTTTGTCAGGTACATAGTAAATGCTATCTTGAGGAAACCAGAAAAAATCTACGAACATTTTGAGACAGAGCACTGCAAGTATAAAAGCCAACAATAGAATAGCAAAAACGTAGTTTTCATGATGGAAAACATACTGTACAGAAGTGAGGGGATGGCTGTCAATATCCTTATAGCAGAAAGGTCACTTTACAATTACAATAGCGTCACTTATCTTCCTTTTGTCTGAAACTGTCAGCAGAGGATAAATGCTTACATCCACCCTAATCACAACATGAGTTTTAGCCTGTGATGACATGCTTGTCGAAAACAATTATTTAAGCCTTACCTAGGTAAAGACACTTGTTAAAAAAATTACTTGGTTTAACTTCTAGATGACTTAAACAATGACAAACCCTTAAATAGAAACAGTAATTTAGGACCAGAATGTATGTAATTTTGTTTAATTTATTCTTATTTCCAGTCTAAAGGAAACTGAATCATGCCTCTGAATGAAGTTAGGCAAACATACAAGCTACTAGTTCTATTCCCATGCCACTGAGTGGCAGAATTTCAGTCAAGTATACTAGGAACATTAGCTCTAAATGTAAGTCCCATTTTCTAGAGCAAAGCGATGTATCTTTCTTGTGTCATGAAGACAAATGACATTATTTGAAATAGGAAAAGATGTATCACATGCTATTGTAAAATACGTTCTCAGACTTCAGGTCCTTGCAAAACTGCAATCCAAGAGAGATTATTAGGTATGGCATCTATGAATGTTCCATTCACTTGGACAAATTAAAGTCACAAATTAATTGATTTTTCCTTTCTTTCTTCATGGTCTAGTGTGAGTCCAGAAAACATGCCACCATGCTTTTTACCGTACTGTGCTGTCTTCAAAATTATGAGAACCTAGATGACCTGCACGAAGCCTCAGGCTGATACGTCTGAATGGTTTCTAATGATGGAGTTGGCAGGTACCTTTGCCTCACGATATGCTGAATGTTTTCCAAAATGATCTTGGAAGTCTTCAGAATGCAAGGCCCTTACGCTGTAAACTGCATTCACAACTTAGCTATGTAGTTATTCTACTCCACCTCCTACAACAGATCAGGAGATATGATTAATTCTCTCCTTCCCTTCAGCATATGATGCCCAGCCACCCTCTAGAAACTAAAGCATCACTATGACTAGCATTTATTTTGGAAGATAAACATCTTAAGAAGGAATTTCCCACCTCCTCCTTCTTTCCCTTAGCTTTTATTGCTGAACAGGATCTCATAAGGTATGGACTAACCCTCTGGTCAGTTTGGGTCAAATGTCCTGGCTATATTCCCTCTTAATTTCTTGCCCATCATCAGAATGCTAACATTTTGGGTGTGTCTGGTGTTGAGGAGTATGGATTTCTCTGATAGGGAATGCAAGTGCAGAAAAGACAACAATGTCTAAAAAGTTTCATATCATTTTGAAGACTCCAGAAGAAAAGCACGATTGTATATTCTCACCAAATTCAAATACAATCAAATCTTATAAGAGCTTATGAGGGCATGGCAGTGTGGTTGTCACTGAAGGAAATTCCAATATAATATAAAAGTTTTATGGAAAAAATAGTTTTCTCTGTAGCCACATTTTAGTTTAAAAACGTTCCCCTCTGTTTCTCTAAAACTTGAAATTATCCAGTACCCGCTGTCTGAGGCTATACCTCATATTGCAGTATCATTCTTTTTAAAGGGTATTATTTTGATGATCCATGTTACAGTGAATAGTTATTGTGAAAAAAGTATCTGTGCCACAAAAAATTGAAAAAATGTTTTTTATGAATATGAACTCCATAGCTCTCATCCTACTGGATAGCTGGTGCCTGTTTGCCCCTTAAGGTGAAAAACAAGGTCTGTCAGCCTTAGGGAACATGGGCATATTTTCTTCATGTTGGGTCCCTCCATGTACTACTTTGACTAAATAAAATCAGCTTTTACAAAATAACAGATTATATTATTCCTGAAGCAGAGAGAAATTGTTACTTGCTACAACAGAGAACAGCATCATTTGACAGGAAACCATGGGACTTTGAAGTTCTGTTTCTCTTTCTCCTGGGTCATCTGATATCCCTTCCATGCAGGTAAGATATGTAGACTTCACTATTCAATTAAAAAAACCACATTTGCAGCTAGATGCTGTTATATTTTCCTGGGTTTTGTACAGTACATTGTTAAGTAGTACTGTGGTAGGGGATTTTTGGCATTTGGAATAAAAATAGAATGCTCATTTATATGTGAACCTCTATAACAATACTGAATAATTAGATTGTTTCAGCCTCCTTCTTACTTGCTTTTTGTCTAAATTGTTTCTTTGTCTTTATTTGGTCTCTGAACAAAGGAGAAGACTTCTTCCAGAAGAAATGGTAATGTGACTTCTTAAAATTAGTTGGTGAAAAATTGGTTTAAAAAACAAAGGATTTCCTGGTCAATTTCTATGATAATACTGTCAAAATTCTTCAACTTTTTCTATTATTCTCTCTTGGTAGAGGATTTCTTTCTTAGTTTTCAATTATGAGAAATATCTGCTAATATTAGAAGCACAAAAGATCAGATAAATAAAGATTATATTTTCTTCAAATAGATTGACCAGATTAGATCTACACTTACGAGGCCTATTTTAACTACTAACATAATAAGCAAACTTTTAGTATACTACATCTCCCTTATTATTCTGAGAAGTCTACTATTGACATTTGGGGTTTTTTTCCTAGACTTTAATTTAAACACCTGTAATAAGAACACTTTGGAACAATTCAAAACATGTTTCACCCGTATAACAAGGTATTTAAATTTCAGACTATATATTAGTTCACAAAGTAAGCGTATTTGCTCTTTTGGGGCTCAGAAGACAATAATTGCTCTGATTCAGCTTTCATTTTAAATCCTGGTGGAGGATTGTTTCTTTAATGTGAATGGGTAGAGAAATCTCCAAATCTACAATAAGAGTTACAGCTTTCTACACAGAAAGCTTTCTATCCAGAAAGGTTTCTATTGACAAAGTCCTATGCAGTATTCAAACTGCTGTTTCACATCTACTTTTTCCATGGTCAAGAAAACCACTAAAATGATATTAAAATATTTTATATGGGAAAGAAGCTATATATCTTCCATTTGGCTTATTTTGCTTTTCTGTCTACTGTGGGACTCAGGAGTGCATTTGCTTCTAATTCGTTGTCAAAAGAAGAGAGAGAAACATGAAAACTATCAACAATACCACGCAAATATGTTGGAAAATATGTCTGTGTGAAAGAGTAGGACGTATGAGAAAAATCTTGGGTTGGTTTGTTTGTTTCAAACACCCACCCCACGCCCCACCCCCATTTTCAATTTAGGTAGTCATAGGTTTTGCTTTTAAATCTTAAAAAAGTTGAGGTTTGTACTTAATTTCCGTTAGGAGCAAAATTTAGAAATGAACTCATGTATCTCAGATGTGATCACAATTATTTATAAACAACTGACAGTGTGATGTGAATAACAGAGAAATCAAAAGAGTGATTTTTGTTGTTGTTGTTGTTTGTTTTTGGGGTTTTTTTCTCCTCTTGTTTATCTTTCTGGCTTGTGGAAGTTCCTCAGTGCCCTGTCTCAGCTGAAAGGAAGAGAGGAACTCGTAGATGTGGTAAAGTTCCTAATATGGACAAGTTTACAGTGGTGGAAGTGGCTGTGTGACAGGTGGAGAGGACAAAATCCACCCATTTTGTACCTGAATCTTTCAGAACATAACCTGACACAAATCCATCAGAATCAGTGTCTCAGTTAAAGGCAGTCTCTTCCAAAACAGCTTTTACAACATAACCAGAAATTAAATGGGTCCATTTAAGGTCCTCAGACAATCTCATTAGAGGGAAACCACCTGCTGTTGAGAGAAATGTAATTTCCTCCAGTGTCTTTTCTATACCCTTGCTAACTGCTGGAGGCTGATAAATCTGGGTCTGTGCACAAAATGCAAGGAAACTAAAGCAGACATGGAAGTGTATCTAACTCCCCAGCAGAGCAAGTCATGGCCTTCTTCCAGCCATGCTTGAGCACTAGCTGTATCTAATTTGTTTCTCACCATCATCCTTGAAGAAGGTTTGGGATGTTACATCTTCTTCCTTTCCTCTGAGTATGTATAGTTCAGACTAGCTATTATAGCTATAATAGATGCCATTTCTTCCTTCAGTGCCAAGTATGGGAAGTCAGGGTTTTTTCAGACAAAATCTTAGCCTTCAAATACTGGTGATGTGAAGAGAGGCAAGATTTCACATTTCAATTTTTTACATGAATAATAAAAACCTTATTACAACAATGTTTTAATATAAAATTAGCTATTCCATTTTATAAGGAAGAAATAACATAGATGTTTCAAAAAATAAAAATATAGATTCTTTGATTTTCTGGTGCACATAGGTTCTTTTCTCACAGGCACAAATCAATAACTCTCCAATATTGGCTCTCTAATCTAGATAGCACTCTGAAGCAGTACGTCACACACACACAAACACACACTCACACGTTGATCAGAAGGCATGAACTAAAACTTTATTTTATTTGAAAGTTTGATTCCAATATATAGTATCACTACAAAGGCCAGGGACTGGGGGAGAAGGTTGATACTTCTCCCCATCCCGTTGGTCAAGACAACCGTCCATCAGCTGTCCATATCTCTAAGACAAAGAATGTAAACTACCTTGAAACTACAATAACATTGGCCAGTGTTTACAGACTAGAGCGTGAGAAAGAACCTAAAACATGAAACTGTGAAACAGAAGAGAAGGCTGAAAAAATCAGGGCGACAGCACTCAAACCCAAGAACTATAAATACTTTATTTCATAATCAGTCTTACTGAAGTTAGCCACAGCTGAAGTAAGCTGATGGCCGTACTTCAGAAGACAGAAGAAGACGAGCAACACATTAGTATGTAAGACATGCGGTACTTAGAGCTGTTACTTAAAAATCTGGCATAATGTTAATAGGGATGCTGCTACACATTGTCTAACGCTCCTTATATTTGAGGTAGGATGCACTACCATCTCCATCGACCATAAAGTCACTAATTTGGAAAGAAAGAGTTGTTTCTTGATTTGTTTTAGATGAGAGATTGTCTAATGTAACAGGTAATGTCTCAAGAAATAATGTCTGTGTCTGCATTAGAAAGAATTAAAAAATAAATAGAAACAAAAATTACCAATCCAGTTTATAAGTATACATGCAGAAAGAATAAAGGTTGATTAGACCGAGGAAAGGAATGTATTGTATTTTGAAAATCCATTGTTGTACAGTATGCTTACAATGGCACCAAATATTTTTTTCTATTCCTAAAACCAAATTCAGTGTCCAGAACAATAAAGAGTAGTAAAAACTATGCTGGTAGTATGCTCAACTCCTTAATGTACAACAATGTACACAAAAATGTCTCACTGTACGCTATCTCACATACGAAGATATCTTGCCAGCTTGCTGACACAGTGAAAACAAAGAATCTTTGTTTCCAATTTCAAGCACATTGATCTACTATGAACAGACTAAAAGTAGAAGAAAATAAGTTGGTTAAGAAACAATTATTGTGCTCTTCTTTTGTAATAGGCAGAATAACCTTTACAGCATCCTATGATTCATTAGTGAATATGTCAAGAACCTGTAAATAACACTTGAAGCTTGTGCACTTTTTTTCTCTTAATTAAACTAACAGTGAAACTCTTATCTCTTGAGGCATATGTTGCTGCCCTGAATATTTTAAACAATATTTTATTCCTTGCAGTTCTTTTCACTTTAAACATGAAGGTGACTTAAACAAGTAATAATATTCTGTTCAAACTCAAAATCATCAGATTAAACATCTTTAATAGAACCAAATTGCTTGACCTACACCCAAGGATCAGACCTTTTTGATTTTTATAGGGCATAGATTAGTTTATATTAATGGATACACATAGTCTGCAGTGGTTTAGTAGCTCCAGTTATGCAGCAAAATGAGATTTTTTTGCCCTTTTTTAAAAAAATGAATCTTCAGTTAAATTTTGATCTAAATTTCAGCATCTCCTTTCCCCTAAAGAGAGATTTATATGACTCTTAATGATTTAAGAGTAGTTAACTCTTAAGTCATTAAGAGTCATATAAATGACTTAATTATTTAAGAGTTAACTACTCTTAACTATTAACTGCTCTTCATGTGACTAATCATTGTTCATCATACAAGCACCACTACTGGCATGCAGGATTCCTCCTCCCATTCCTCCATTTACTTCCACCTTCCATTCTCAATTGCAGCATATTCTCCATCATTTATGGACCAAGTATTCGAAAATTCCAATATTCCAATATTTAGTTTATGCACAAGGTGGGAAGGGAAGCTAACTAAATTCATCTCCTGTCTCCTTAAAAGTACAGAATTACTTGGATTACCTATTCTTTTCTTTTAACTGGCTTGAAAAATTCCAACCAGAGCACTTTGAGTGCAATCAAAAGCTTATTTGAGGAAGACATCAAATGCACGTCAAGACCTTGGATCAAGTCCTCGGGATGTGGTAATCTTTTTTTTTCTCCGTAACAAACTCAGTCATGACTATTGCCAAACTTTAAACTTGAACCAGTGAGTACTCTGCTAAAGGGAACAAACCATCACGAACCTTAATGTGGCCCATCTTTACACAGATGCCTTCATTTTCACCATAAGAAAGCAAGGACCTACTTTAAATCTCATAGTGTCGCGGTGCCTTCAGAGANAGAACAAACTATTCTAACATATCAAATAAACATAAAAAATCCACACTGCTACATCATAGCTTCCTGCAGTGGCCACTGCCTGCTCCATGGTGGTCAGGAAACAGACAAATCAGTGAAAAATAATAATTTAGGGTCAGATTTTATTGAGCTCTGCTTAAAGATGCAATGTTTTTCTTATCCCCTCAGCCTGCAAGCAAAAAGACCATTTCTTTGTTCAAGTATGCCCTCGTTTAATCATAATAGTAGCAAGATATTTTCCAAAAGAAGAGAACATGCTAAAGAAACCAAGAAGTTATTCACTTTTGCCTCTCTTTTCCACATCTATCATGCATTAACTACCCATTTTATTGTGGAAAGACAATAGAATGTGAGAGAAGTTTTAAAATACTTAGTTTGAATTCAGACAAACAGCTACCATGAACACATAATAATAGACTCAAAGGGAAAGTCAAAATAGTGAAACAATTAAAATACAAGATTCCATAATGTGAAAATTTTGAAACTTTTGAAACTTTTCATAAAAGAGGGGAAGAGTTTAATGACAAACATTATTAAAATATTTTTGAAGAATATGAGGTACTGGACCATGTGTCCCAGAGAAGCCGTGGATGTCCCATCTCTAGCAATGTTCAAGGGAAAGTTGGTTGGGGCTTTGAGCAACCTGGCCTAGTGAAAGTTGTCCCTGCCCATGGCAAAGGGATTGAAACTAGGTGATCTTTAAGGTCCCTTTCAACCAAAGGCTTCCTATGATTTTTATGAAGAAAAATAACTCTACTGCAGCCAAAAGCATGGCAGTAAGGTATGAACAACTACAGGCAAAAGGCAACCCAGGAAGCACAGCCCTATTTACATAAATATAGAAGATGTTACTGAAGTGTCCCATGTTCCAAACAAACTTTAGGAACCCAAGATCAATACTAAGAAAGACCCTGAAATAACCCTCACCCCATCTCAGAAAAAAAGGGTCCTGTTCACCAGTAAACTCGTAGCTTTTCTAAGTTATTTATAAAAAAGGCACCGTCTACAACCGTATTTACCATCTACAAGAGCAGACTGAAAAATAGCTTTCATAAGTCTGACTTTTCCTGGTTTTTATATCTACGTAGTAGAAGTGTAAGAAAGTTGATCTGAAATATCTTCAGTTTGAACCCCATTGTCACTTCATTTACCATTGTCACTTCATTTACCATTTGTCATTCACATACCATTTGTGTATGCCATCACTAGATTTGCACAAGCTTTATGGGCATCAGTAACAAAAATTATAACACAAATTTGTTTTATAATTTACACTACTACAGTATAATTGTATTTATACTCTGATTTTCAGTGACTTAAGTGAACCCTATTTGTACTTTGTCTTTTTCATGGAACACTTTATCTATTTTACATGTAAAATTTTATATAGGTTTTGAATCTCTATAATTAATCTTGTGCATTTTGCCTCTCGAATCACACTCATTGAAACTGTGTCCCCTTTTTTCTTACTTTTAATACTGACACCAGTGAATAATAGCAGTGCAAAAAAACGCAAGTGAATTTGCATCTCTTTCAATCTATATATAGAATGTGAGATACGATACGTACATTGCTGTCTCAGAGATGGGATCTGTGACACATTCCCTGTGGTCATTAGCCTTCTTGTGACAGCTGTTAAACAGTGGTAAGTTTTTGGAGCAACAGAAAAGCTTTGGATGTGTCTGAAACCTTGGTTATCCTGCAGTAAGTAACCATTCATGCTTTGCTGATGACACTGACCCCCTGCCTGGTAAAGATGAAGCTTGTTTTTTGGGAAATGTTTACGCTCCTCTTTAGCCCTGAGCCATTGTCTCATGCTGTTCCTCTTCCTGCCTGGCTGATCTTGAGCCTGGGATAATTGGTGGAGAGGTCATAGACTTGCAGATGAAAATAAAATATCTATCTCAATGGTCCTAGATAAGCACTATTTGATGGCAAAGGAGTTACTAAGCTGATGTATGACATGGTATACCTAAACAGGTATTGCCCTTACTATATCATTTAATACAGGAGCCTGTTGCATAGAAGAGGAGGGGAAGAATGAGCTGTAAAACATTTAGAGAACTTTCACTTGATGAAAGCAGGAGTATATCTGGCAATGACCATATTTTGTCTCTAGACACCTACATCTATCAAGGACAAGACAAGTTATAGGACAAGGATTAAAAAGAAAATGAAGCAAGTGAAGCAAACCTAATTAATAGTAATAGGATATTAAATCTATGCTATATCACTGACTCCTTGTATCCATCTAAAGGTGATAACCAATTGTATCGTGTAGTTTGGCCTATACAACCTTTCTAAATCTGCAGTGCACATTTATTATTGTGAATTAGGTATTAAATACATCACATGAGGTAATAAATGTTGCAGGATTTCTTGGGAAAAAGGAAGTAGAGACAGACAACATTTTTACATTAAAAATTCACTTTTGTAATTTCCTTAAATTACAGAAGTCAAATGAACTATTTCTTGTGGTTTAGCCATGAGAATTTTATGAAATCTACAAGACAGAGCTTCAAGCCAGTATTACCTATAACATGTTGCAAATGATGATTAAAGTACACATCTTTAAAAGAGAGCAGTGATTTTTTTTTCCTGGCTTAATTATTCTAATATTCAACAATGATTATCAGTTGAGTATTTGTGAATACTGTTAAGAATATAGCTTGACAGGCATAACACGTGACACAAAATGCAAATGGGGTGGTTGTAGTTCCCTGTAATTGTCTAGTTTTGGAAAATCGGAAAGGAAGAAAAAATTGTTAACTTTTCAAACTAAAAATTAAGAAGAGTGAATGCATCTTTCAGTAAATACGGTGAATTAATTTCTACAGGAGTTTTGCTTGTTTCTTTGGGGGTTTTGGGGTGTTTTATTTTATTTTTTGACTTTAAGAAAGCAAGAACTTCTTAAAAGTAGTCTAGTAAAATAAGGGTATTTTGTTATGGCTTAGAAGAAAATGTAAACCATGTGTCATGGTTAGGAAAGACAGGTGTCTGCTAGGGGAGGGCAAGACCTCTCTTTGGAATGGAGAATTCAACCCCCCTCCCTCTGAATTATTAAAACTTTGATATTAAATTGGCTCTCAGGCAAAGACATGGGGATAGGAATAACAGCTTTTTACTGGTATGTATAACAAAGCAAACAAACAACAACAACTACAGCGTTAATGATAAACAAACCCAGGAACTTTTAAGGGGCTTTTGTTTCACAAAGCCCAGGGCAGTCTGGTCTCGGTGCAGGACTCCGAGGGCACCAAGCTGGAACGGTGGAAAATCCCAGGCTGGTGGGTGAGATGTACCAGAAGCTCCACCGTGGTAGCTGGGATGCCCGGGCAGGGCAGGGCAGAGTGGGGATACAGCGTATCCAAAGCAGTGCCAAAGCAAAAGAAAGGCAGCGGTGGGACAGAGCTGGCCCAGCTCCAGCAGGGCAGGAGGAGAGCTCAGAGTCCCTGGGCACACGAGGAGGTGATGGTAGATTTCCTCAGGAACGGACCCGGTGATGGCAGTGAACTCCTCCCAAAACAAGAGCGGCCAGACCCTTCTCTCTCCAGTGCCGAGAGCAAGAGGATGAATCTGCCCCCATCCCTGCCCTTTACCTGCCCAAAACCTCGTGGTATCTCTTTTTCCCTCGGAGAGAAAAACTCTCAGAGACCAAAAAAAGGGTGTAGCCCAGTGCTACACTTTCCTAGCCACTTGTATTGTTTTGGTCAAGCACCCATAAGCAGCCACGACTTTGTGGGAAAAAAATTCTATAACGAAGAAAAAGAAAAAAAACCCCCAAATCTAACCCCCAACACCATGTTAGTGTTTTTTGGCATAAATTTATGGCACTGCTTTCAATTTATTATTATATCTGAAGTGGTGAGAGTCTTGCCATAGCCATGATGACAGGTAAACAATCAAACTTGGATGCACAGTGCAGTGGTGCAGCCTCCAGGAGGTCTAAAGACATGACTGGATAAATCTCTGAGCAACTAGACCTGGTCTTATAAGTGACCCAGTTTTGAGTAAGAGCTAAGACAGGATGACCTCCTGAGATACCTTCCAAGCTTGATTTATTCTGTGATTGTGCAAGTCTTGGAACGTGTCTGTAATCTACCATGATGTGCTTTGCTATCGATGGCAGCTAACAATTGTTAGTCTTATTTACTGTCTAAAGGAGTTGTAAAAGGAATGTCCCTGTCCTTCTCATGTCCAGACTGCTTCTGCTTCTGCTTCATAATGGATCACAGAAGACAAGGTAGCAAGTATTTTTTTTCATCATGGACGTGGAAGAGAGCATCAGCTGCTAGATCTAGGAGTTAAATCCTAGTTAAGCTAGTAAGAGCATAGCAATAGTGTCCTCATGCACTGACTGCTGAAACTCACTAGAGTCCTACTCTTCCTCTTTCCATATGAAGATACATGCCTCAAAAACCCATACTCAGTGTAACTTTTTATTTGAGTTTTGACTCCTCATAATTTAAAGGAACTTTGCTTATATATTTGTTCCAACTCACATTGTGACAACCTTCTGAGTGCTCTCCCAGCTACCACTCAAAAAACCACAGGATTGTGTCTGGGTGTTGTTTTTGGCTTACAGTATAAGCGTAAGTGTAAGTGTAAAATCAAAGATTCCCCTTTGTCATGTATACAGACAATGCATTTCAAAGTGCAACAGCTTTGTGAGATAAGCATCTTCATTTACCTAACCTTAAAATTTCCATTTTTGATGACTGAGAGCCAGTGCCTCAGGATGTTATGCACATATCTTCAGAAGAGCTGCCAATCAGATTAAAGATTTTGCAGTCTGACAATCTAAATAAAAACAAATAACATAACTTCTCCGGAAATATAACTTATTGGTACAAACTAGAGAAGGTAATAGTTTAATTAATCAAGAAACCAAAATGAACTAAGAATTCCTCACTCCAGAAAATCTCTTGAGGTCTGAGTAATGCTCTCTGTAAAGCCTAGAATATGTTTTCTACGCAAAAATGTTAGATTCATAATATTTTATAAGATTAATGTCATCAATAAATGGGACAGAAAAAAAATTCTGCTATGATTTTTCAATAGAAGATGTATTACTTGTGTTACAATGAGAAAAAAATATTTAACATGTATCAAAGATGCAATATTTATTGTATGAAATTAAATATAAACAGTAAATAGAAACTGCATATATTCCACTTGTCATCAGTTCATATAGTTTGTATCTTATTTTCTCCTTTTAACTACATAGATTATTAAAATACATTGTTTTACTTTTGCTTGGAAGATTATAGAAGATACTGTCCTAAAAGAAAGATAATATTAGCTGAATGAATCATAATTGCCTGCAGCACTCTAAGCAGATGCTATTTGCTGTCAAAATTTCTATAAAAATGTCTCCACATTTCAAAATAAATATTTCATATTTTGTTCCACACAACAATCCTCAGCTTTTGAACAAACTAGGTATGCATTTATAATTCTATTATTTTGTGTTTAAAAAATACAGTGTTTCTAAACAATCCCATATTTTTCTACTAGGTAGGGGAAAAAAAATCTCAAAACAAAGGTCCATCATTTACACTGTAGATCAGCATGAGATCTCACTTTTTGTTTCTTTCTCACCCTCCCTCCTACCTAAAAAAGAGAGTTTCACTCTTCAGTTAATACTAGCCTGGTTTTTCACAGTTTCTTAGGTGTCTGTTAGTTTTTATATTGCTAATGACCTTCAATTTTCCCACTCTACAGCCTGCAAGCTCTGCACTTCTTCATGCGATCTACTGTGACAGTGTTTTCCCAAACTTTTTCTCATGCTGTTGTCTTGCTGCTATTACTCGTACGGCCTGACTCCCATAAGCTGAGTGGTGTTGCTACTTTAATTACTTTTGGGAAGCAGTTGCCATTAGTGTAAGAAAGATGCTTTACCTGCTGCCCAAGATAAGCCCTGGTTATGCCAGTGGAGACAATAATATGCATCCAGAAAGGTCAGCAGTCAGTGTGCAGTACCTGCCCCGATGTCATCACCAACTGAGGCATCACAAGCAGGAACAATCAGCTGGGAGGTTGAGCAATTCCTGATGGAAACTGAGAAGTTACTAAAGTATTACCAGGAAAAACAGCTGGCTGCATCAGAGAAAACATGCTGGGAGGGTGTTTATCTAGGAATTCCTGTACTTTCTTCAAGAACGGTCAACTAGGAAGAGCTTTCCCTTCCCTCTCTCTTTGCTCTCTCTCACTCTTTCTCTCCTCTTAACAGTTGCAGACTGATGTATTAGTTTTTTGTGCATTAGAACCTGTTCCAGCATCCTTTTCACAACACTGTGTACCTCTGGAGCAGGTGCTCTAGCTAACTTCTCTGACAGCTTTGTTCCTATAAGAACACCAAAACCAGCTTTTACTGTGTGTAAATGTGATGTTGTTAGTTTTCCTTATAGTACCTTGTATGGTGCTGTGTTTTGGATTTTGAGCAGCTAGGTGGGGCTTTGCTGCCTACAGGGTTAGACCACAACATTAGAGAGAGATTTAGGTGGTGACCATGTTATTATACTTTAAAGTAAGTCCTGACCTACAGATTTATAACTTCAACTATCACAATGAGAAAATTGAGAAGAAACTGAAGCATGGACATTTTCAGATACTAAATATATGTACCTATGTAAATATATAAATATAAATAAAAATAAATGAGCATATATATATATAAGATAGAAGGATTCCACTCAAAAATAAAGAAAAACTGTATTCTCCACATTGACCAAAAGTTTCAAGCAAAAAAAAGCCTTCTTATGATATTAGCACAGTATTAGAAGTGTTGACAGTAAACTCATCTAATCTATGAAGTAATTATGCATAATATAGTCACAGTATTTCAACTTTTGCTGAAAAATGATCCAGGAAAAATACCCTTCTTCCAATAAGTATCATCTCCAAATAAAAAATTACAACATGTCTCATGTAAAATTAATGACTGTAAATAGGAGAGCTCTATCTCTTAAAAAAACTTTCAGAGAAGATTAAATTGGAAAAAGAACAATAATTAATAGGCTCTTGATAACCTTAAGAACTCTTCCTCAACAGAGGAATAGTTCCTATTTATCTTTGAGGAGACGTATTTCCAGAGGGAAAAAAAAGGGGTTTTGTTATACAGGATAGCAAAGCTAATTTCCAAAAAGCAATTGAGCTACAACAGCAGCAAACTCAGACAGGAAATTTCCCACACCAAATGGTTCAAGGATTGCAAAGCATTTAGAACAAAACCATTAAGCCTTCAGTTTTTGAAATATGTTTGAACATAGGCTGTAGTAACTTGCACATTTATGAACAATTACCTGAAAATTTGATTCAAGGAATAAAAACAAGGGATATGTGTATGTGAGTGTATTGTGAACAGATACTTCTGGCTTTGTTAAGAGGATGAGAAATCATTTTTCTTTAGAAGTATACATATGTTATTATCATTTCCATAATTCTCAACATTCTTGTCCTTATTCCAAAACCTCCTCCTGCTGCTAAAGATAAAGGTAAGCTTCCAGTTTTTTTTTTCTTTTATTTAAATAAAGCATTAAAAAAAAAATCCAGCCTCCTCTGGGAGGGAGGACAGAAATCCCTCCTTTCTAGTTAGCCGTCTTCTTCTGTAATCTGGCATTCTAATTCAAATTAATGGAACTTGGTTGTTTTCCATAAACCAAGGAAATATTTTTATGTACATTTCATAATATGTGACATTAAATTCTGTGTTCTCATAATTGCAAATTCAGAGAACTTAAATTTCACTATTTTTATTGTGCTGCATTTTATTTGCTCACATAAGAGGTCATGAAACCTCTGTTGTTTATATATACATCTAGGTGAAAACTTACATGTGATATTCTAGGTTCTTAGAACCTAGGAGCCTTACTAGTTCTAGAAAGTGTTTTCTAACCTGCAGGGTGATGTCTCTAAACACATATTTTGTTAAAAAAGGTTCTGTCAAGGCATTTGTAATGGGTTAAAATTCAATTAACTGGGCAGAAACACTAAAAGATGTAGTGGTTATCACATTCGCTTAATTTTCATTTTAGTGGAATAGGATTAAAAGAAAAGCAAAACAGGTTCAATTCAAAATAGAAACAGTTAGATTTATTAACATANTGCATTTTATTTGCTCACATAAGAGGTCATGAAACCTCTGTTGTTTATATATACATCTAGGTGAAAACTTAGATGTGATATTCTAGGTTCTTAGAACCTAGGAGCCTTACTAGTTCTAGAAAGTGTTTTCTAACCTGCAGGGCGATGTCTCTAAACACATATTTTGTTAAAAAAGGTTCTGTCAAGGCATTCTAGGTTCCTTTCCTGAGCAGCATCAAACTCTTAACTTCGTTTAAAAGGTGACAGTTTCTGTCAGTTGCAGATAACTTACTGATAGGATATGAATACTGATGTTGTATAATTCTTGTGTATCAGTAAAAAGGTGTCTAGTAATAACCGGATAACGTCAATGTCAAAGAACACAGGGTAGACTAAGATGATAGATCATGGGATATAATCATTAGCAACTAAGGTATGTTATCATCTGTCTGATATACTCCTTCAGGCTAAACAGCCAGACCTCAGCCCCTGAGATAGGAGTCAAGCCAAGACAGTCTCAGGTTACAAAAACCATAAAGGAAGTCACATTTCTTTTCAGGTGCTTACATAAAAGTGTAATGTTCAGGCAAAATCAAGATGGTTGTGTTTCCTTAGAAAAATTTGAAAAACTAGCCATAGATAGGACAATATACCAGAAACGTGTAGAGCCATCAGGTGAACAATGAGCTACTGTCTCCAGTAGCTCATTTGAAAATAAAACCTATCTAGAATAATTCTTGAAATTCTCTTCACAAGAAAATATGTCTCTAATGAAAATAACCTGGAAATTGCTTGTGATATTAGTAAAAACAGTGTTCTGACTGCTTTGTGGTTGTGCACTGCTTACTTCTATCAGAAACAAGGTCTGAGTATCCCTGAGTAAGGGCTATTGATAAAAATACAAAACTAACAAACAAGATAAACCCAGAAATCCCCGAAACAAACAAACCAACAAAGAACCAGGAACAGAACACCACCCCCAGATGCACTCAGTTGAGCTTTAATGGATAATAGCAAAGAATTAAAAATTGCAGCTATGCTACAAAAAGTGAAAAGGCTAAGAACTTATGCTACCAGGTGTGACCAATGGTTTATTTTTTAAGATTTCTCTTATTTCAACAATGAGAGGAATCCTCTCATTCAATGTAAGTTTCCTCTCATTTCAACAGTAGGCACCTGCTAGCTTGAGTAAAATTATAATAAAATAAAGATTGTATGCTTTCCTCCACTGTCAAAGCAAGAATGGCAACTCTTTTCATTTTTCGTGACAAGCTGTCTTTCTCCTTCTGAAGGGACATAAAATTAAATAATCAATGAATTTCATCTTTATTTAGAAGTGAGCTTGTACATTATCTACAAGTCAGCCATGTATTCACACCGTGAAGCTTAAATTGCACAAAAGACAAATGAAATCTAATGAAAATTATTTTTTGGAGGTTGTCCCTTCTTTTCTCATGGGTTGGCATTTATCTAATTGCTTTATATCTGTGGGGAATATCTTTGAGCATAAACTAAACTTAGGGACCCAAACCCCTCTTAATGTGTATTTATTTTTGGGTAACTAGCTGTACCTCCCTGGGTTAGGCTTGTTCAACTTCAGGTGTAGCTCAAAACAAAAAAATTCTTATGCAGCTAAAATATTCAAGTCCTGCAGGAAAGCAGAGCTTTTTCTATTATTACCAATGAAAGAAAAATGACTGCCTGTTGGACTTTGCATTGAAATAGAGTGGTTACACTTTGCATCAGTCTCTGTCATCTCTAGCTAGTGGTGTGTGTAGTCCTACTCTTTTCATCACAAACTCAAATGAGTTCACCTATACTGTGTTTTGTTAATATTCTGTTTGATTTTGTACTGGAAGGGAGGCAGTAGCCTGATAGGATCACTTACAGTCAAGAGGAATTTCATTTGTTCCTCATCATCCCTCAGTCAATAAATTGAGATTGATAGCTGATATTTTGGTTTGATTCATGAGTGTTATAATGCAGAAATCTATATGGCATTCAGGAGAAAAGTTTCAGATTGGCTTCTGGGGGACATTCCAGACTTGATTGGAATATATAGTAGAGATACCGCCAGGAAAACCAGCAATTTGGTTGACCCTGAAACTAAGATTCAGTGATGGCAAGATGAATCAGCTCTCTGAACAGAATGATAGAGATTTAGGAACAACAACATCCAGTGAAGTTATTTCCAACTTTGGAGGGTAACGCCTTAGCCAGGCATATGGTTGCATTGATATATACTGTCAGATTTTAATGGAGACTAGTTTGCTAGTAAAAGGAAATATTCAGTAGTTATTTCCAGAGTCTTTTCATGTGAAAAGAAAAATATACCTTTTCTATTTCTTTTATTTCTTCCTTCATCAGAAATTTCACAGTAGAGCAGGATACCAGATTTATCTGTCTTTTTATTGCTTCACACCATAAGGCTTCATTAAATCATTCTAAAGGAGTCCAGAACCTACAAGTACCTTTATTTTACTCCAAATAGATTTTGTTGGCAAGCAACAGCCAGATTGATATTTTAATGTGTTCATCTTGTTGAAGGCTTTCTACTGTAGACAGAAATTGTTTTCTCTAGTTGCAAGACAGTCTTCCTTCAGAGCTAATAAACTATGTTAAAAAGTGAACTCATCCTAATAGGCATATTTTTCAATTGTTTGCCTTCTACAAATTCTCTTCAATATATTTTAATTGTATGTTTATCTTAACATTTATATGATTAACACAAAACTACCTTAGCATTGATTTGCATCCTGTGCAGGAAAGTATTTTTTTGCAAACTGATTTTACCCTTTGTTATTTATTGAGAACTGACCTTGACAAGGAGGTTTGGATGGGCCTGATATCATCTTAAATCACAATTGCTGCCAGGCAACCCATCATTCCTCTCCAGGGTGAGTGAGAGGCTACAATATTATGAGTGCTCTGCTTACTGCTGTGAACAAGCTAGAACTAAATATATCTGTTGGATAATGATAGATAACATTTAGGACCTTCAACAAATGGAAAACAAAGCATGGAGAGATGAGATAGGGAAAAAAAATCTCTTGTCTTTCTGGGAACTTCATTTGGCCCGTGAGAAAATCTAAGAATTCCTTTATGTCTTATGGCAATACAAGTATGCAGATTTATCAAACTATGAGTTAAAATAATAAGAGATATCATAGTTAAAAATGAGGAGATACATTTTTTCAATCTATAGTTCTAATCTATTGGCATAAAAGAAAATTAATGCTGAAGAAATTTAATAGTGGTGTTAATTGTGAAAAATTGAAATGCAATATTTGCAATTCAAGCAAAATTAACTCAATTTCTAAAGAGTAAAAAAGTCCACTTCAATTGTGAATATTATTTGCAAGCCATATCTGATATACACAAACAATAGACCATTTGACTAATGCATCCCATATATATAGTAATCACTACAAATAAATGTACTAAAATGAAAATACACAAGCCATATATGTAATTAAATTTCTAATTTCAATGAGAAAATAATGTGTACATATAATATAGCATATTACTGTACATTTGGTGCTAAAACGAAATGACATCAAGCTTGTACATCTTGATTCATTGTATTGCAGTATGCAAACTCATCTAGACACAAAATCAACTTCAAAACCCCACTGTTTTCTCTATTGTAAAAGAGGAAATGGAGAAAGAACTCCAGCAAAATAACATTGGGATGAATTTTACAGCTAGTACCTTTCTGAAAAGATAGTATGCATTTACGCATAATGCAGACCACTTTTGCATCAGAGAACATTTTATCTCCTGAGAATAAAGTAGCTGTACTGAAGAGATTTGGTCACTAAATTTAAGAACATCCTTGAGTAGATTATTGCCAAAAAACAAACAATATTCCATGCTGAGAAAGCCAACAGAGCTTTGCTGAGATCTTTAGGAGCACCACACAGCAGAATGAAAGTTTAGATAATAGTCTTGTTCTCTGGGAGGACACCGTGGGCCTGATATTTCTGAGTCTGAGAGATTTTAGCCTGCTAGCAGTTGCTAACTTTTTCCCAAGGGGAAAATATCTCGAGAAAGCTTCTTCTCAAAACTGTGTTGGTAAACAACTGATTTGTTTTCTCAAAACAATTTTCTCTGCGTGATGTTTATGTTTCTAGTTCTGTTTCTCTAGTTTAACCAATGGAATTTGAGAGTTGTCATTTCTATTCACCAATCATGTTAAGTCCATGTCGGAACACCTTATAAAAGGTAGTAAAAAGTAGACAATAAAGGGTAAAGCCTTCTGAAAAAGTAATTGGAGTCATTATTCTTTTTGTGTCCTACAACAGGGCACCAAACTGAAAGAAAAAAGAGATGTCTGTGTTCCTTTCCTGATTAAAAGATAGCCATTTTACCTCTGGCACTGAGCAATACCCTTTGGAATCAGAAACCCAAGCTCTAAAGCAGTACTTCAGTGGCAGAAGATGCTATTTTAATGCAATCAGCAATCTCTCCTCCCAGAGAACACTCTGTAGTGATTTTGCTGTTGATTATAGAAGAGCCTGATCTCTTAGGGAGTCCAGATCCACCATAGAGAGAAAAGCCACCAACCACAGTTTGTATGGATATCGCTGACAGAGAAGAGCAAGAGAAAGAATCTGAAAGCAAATTCAGATAATTTAGAAGAAAGATGACAGTAAACACAGCTATATTAGTGAGATGTTCCTAAGAAGTTAAAGAATCTTAGTGTCTGGCTCAGAAAGTGCAAGGAGGGAGAACTTGGATTCATCAGGAACCAGGCTGGATTCATCCAACCACAGTGGATTAAAGAACATCTATTAGGAAAGAATGGATTTTAACAATAGAACTAGGTTTCTCAGGAATGTAATTAATAGCAACAGTTAAATTATGAAAGAAGACATGCACAGTCAAGCAGAGGAATTAGGAATGGTTGGGTGCTCTTCATACAGAGTGTTGTCATGGTTTAGGAATGGTAGTCCACAATTTAGTGAAACACTCCAAACCTCTTGCTACTCAATCACTTCTCCTGACCCCTTCTTGCAGCAGTCTGGAGAGGAGAATTGGAGGAGCAAAAGGTGAAGATCATGGTTTGACATAGGAACAATTTACTAGAAACAACCATGAAGTTAGAAATGAACAGCGACAGTGTCAATAAGAATGTGCACAAGAGGTGAATGATTCACATGTGAGTGCTTATCACATGGAAATCGTGAATACCTGACTGCTCTGCTACACTACCCAGCCGCAGGGATCCTTTTCCCCTGACCCCTGCACGTGATGTGATGTGATGTGGTATAAAATAACTTCAGGGTCCTCAGGGTCCATACCCCTTCTGGTTACTGCAAATATTAGCCTTGTCCTGGCCAGAACCAGAACAGATGTAAAGACAAAAACAAAAGCAGTAGTATTTATGCTTCTGTATCAAAGTTGGAAGCTTAAGAAGTTGTGTCGATGATCTTAGTCTAGCACTAAATAAAGACATATCATAGAATGCTGAATATTTATCTAATCAGGTGGAGACTGTAATTGAGTTACAAAATGTACAGGACTAACACTGAAATGGATATGAAAAATTACTTGTCTTAGAAGGTAACAGAGTTGAAATAGCTTGAAATTTCAGGTCTCAGATAGGAAGAGCATTTTTTTAATGTATTTTTCTGATACCACATGATGGTGACACTGGCTGTGATCTGCTTACAGAGATTAGAGGTAGGAAATACAGCAGGCATGGTAACCTTGACTCCATTTAAGCTAGACAAATGTCACATAGGGCTCCAATGCAAAGACCACAATTTTATACACTGTCAATGGCAACTGGTTGGCAGTTTCACAAGGAAACTGGGGATAACAGCATGGTACTCCAGGCATGAAACTGCTTTCCAGACGGAAACACTAATAGCAGTTCACCCCATAATCCTTGGACAAATACTGTTCTGCTGCTAATCATGTAGCATCACTATCAGAGGTCTCTCAAGCCTACTGGGCTGCATGCACCTCTAACCAGTCATTCTGTTCCTTAGTATATTGATATTGTCTTGCTCTATTTACAGACAGTACTTGTCAACTAGTCAATGTATTTCTCTTGTCAAATTGCGAGCATTATTTTATAGTAATATATCTTGTACACTTTGTTTAGGTAACTGAATGTGCTTTTGGAAACTCACATTTGTGGAAATGAAATTGTAGTTTACAATCATGGGAACATCTCTGATCACTGGAATCCATAATAGCAAATTGTGATTTAATTATTGGATATTTGTTCAAAATCAGGAAAGTAACTTCCACCTTAGTTTAATTAGCTGTATAGTCACCAAGTACTACTTCACACAATGTAGTAGAATGGAGGCCTAAGATACCCATAGACAAATATATTTTTAATCATTTAAAATGCTCCATTGGGTAAGAAAATGAATTCAAATTTTTTTTTGAGAAATGCCACTAACTTTATATCAATTCAAAATTCTGTTCCACAAAAGTCTGTTCATCCCTTGATTCCGTATGAAAACCATGTACATCAGCAACATCAAGAAATGAACTGACAAATTTGAGATGTGGTGGCAGACTGGAGTACAATGATTAACCAATGAGAATATATGCTTAGTATAGATATAATTACTTGAAAGAGTAATTATAGTGTGATGTAGAAATTTTGCCATTTCTTTTTAACACAGTATTTACTCCTTTCCAAATCTCACAACACATATCCCAAAACATCTAAGTACTTTTCCTTTGTTTTAGAAAATGGGCAAACCATGCAGTTACTGTTAAGATTATGATGGTCTAAAGTTTACAATAGTCTCTTAAAAGTATGCTTTCATGAGTTGCTTTTTTACTTCTTTCATTCTTTTTAAAATGAGGTTTATATGTGACTGCTACAAGAAGTAGCTTCTAGTTCTACATTCTACAATTTTGCAGGTTGTGAAAAATACATGTTTTGATTACTTCTGTTTTTATAATTCTATGTGAATAACATGGCTTACACTATTTTCTTGTCAAGACCACTTTGTGCCTTGTTCTGCTTCTACAGCTGAAGAAAAGCATGGTTGAAAATTACTGTGTTTTTTTGCAAAGTTGCACTAATCTGACACAATGCTGAGCTTCATAAGGTTTGAGGAAGATTTTTTTCTGCTAATAATTTTTTTTTTCCCCAAAATGGGCTGGATAAGTTGTTTCTAAATAAACAACATATTAAAAGAAAAAATTCTTTAGAAGACCAAGTATCTAATTCAGGTTAAAATTAATTTTCCTTTCTACTCAAGGTTATGTAGCATTTACCTACGTATCTTGTCCTTGTAAAGATCCTACAGACCTACATATTTGATTTATCATATAAATCATTTTGAAGCAAATATTCTCATATTAGCATGATTCAATTTGAAGAAAATTTCTGGTATTAAAAATTATAAATCACTTTAGTAAGTTAATGGCTTAATATTAAAAAAAGTTGCAACTACTTGTTTTCTAGATTTAACACCAAATCTGGCATGTTGAAGTCTATCCTAGGACTGTTTTTTCTGTAAAAGGCAGCTACTTCTGTTTTACATGCTACAAATAAACTAGAGCAAATTTGGGGTTTTTTCATTTGTTTGTTTAGGCCAAGTATTACTGACATGGCTGTTAAACCTGATGCATCCTTTCAATTTCAAACATCACTCCACAAAGATGTAAAAAGAAAGATTTGATTTCTTTGTTTTCTACTGGAAGCATTTTAAAGCAGCCCTGTTCTTGACCAAAACTGATGTCCCAATTGGAAAATCTACTCTTCATTTCCTAAGTGAGGTTCCATACATGGAAGAAAAATGAAAATGCTAGTTGTGAGTGTGATATGTACAAGTTTTATAGAGTATATGAGTATTTGAAAATTTGTATTCTTTATGTCAGATTCCAATGCCACTTAACAATGGTCTCAAACTGAATTCTGCTATTAAGAAAAGGGAATTTGCTTTACCATGACTAGAGTAAATATACGTATTTTTTTAAAGTGTGTTTGTACACACTTCATTCATGATGGAATGTATAAATACCTTTTTATGTTCAGCTCTTAGTCTTAGTTCTCTTTAATGGTATAACTCATCACATACATACAGAAACATAATTCTGCCATGGTGATTCAATGACAAAAGAGCCAAACATCATAGTGTGAGTAGTATTGTTTTACACTGGTTTGTACTTTGAAGTTACGGTGCCATTTAACAAGTGGAGAAGTGATTAATAAAGCATAACTTAGGTACTTGTGAAATGAACGGTACAGTGAGAAGAAAGTGTTTTCTGTTAATTTAAATGCTGTGTACTGCAAGTAGCAATATAAAAATATATATTTTAATAAAAGTTTAGAGTCTGGGTAGGACGTTAATAAGGTAAGTCACCCATCGGACTTTAAAAATTCTTCATTAAAATGAATAGCTCTCATACTTTCATTCTATTCATTTCACATCCAACATCCCCATCTAATTTGTGGAAGTCACAATTTCAAGTATGCCACTTGAGAACTGAGCTTAATGACTAGCATTCTTTAGATGCATAAAATGAGAAGAAAAATGTGAACAATCACACTGACAAGTGCCATTTTCAGAACAGCTAAGAAAAAGGCTGGAGCACAAAAAAAGGCCAAGAATGAAGTTTGCCGATTGTTTTGGCTGCAATTTTTTCAGTTAGGAAGTGTAAGCACGCAGTGATGAAATCTCAGTAGCACACACACACACACACACACACATGCACCATCGTCTCCTCAGCTTTCAAGAGAGTTTTGAGCAACTGGAGAGGTCAGTTACTTTCCATCATTATATTTTTAATTGCTGTTTTATGAAGTTTTTTTCAAAAGCCTGGATGTAAATTTCTTTAAACTACAAGCCCTTGAGGCTTCAGTATACTGAAGACACAGACAGAGTAACTATATTAAAAAGCAAACAAGCAAACAAACAACCTAAAAACTATTACAAATCTAAATATCTGAATAGAAGTCATAATGCTTAGCAATAATTCATGTTTGGTTCATTAAAAAATCTTACTTTTATTTAATCTTAAAGGGTATCCAAATCAAAATTATATGATGACCTGGGATGCACTTAGCAGATATTCATCTGATCTGTTCTGAATAACCCTCCAGAGACAACTCATTGTGATATTTTCCTTTCCCCAAGCTTTCTGTAGTGTCTTATTGTGTGTGCATATACAGGAATATACAGAAATTGTAGCATTACTACTACCATTTTCTATTCTTATCCAAGAATATTTTATGGTCTTTAGAATTTTTTCCCTGAATGCTTTCAATGTTCTTAGTCCATTTGTTAAATGGATTTTACAAGCTGCTTTCATCTACTTTCAAAAATAATGAAAGGATTTTAGCCATACATGGCATCAGGTGAACATTAAGGAAATGAGAAGGCAAATATTAAATCTCTGGTGTACCCTACTAATCTTGCAACTCCACACACCTCCCACCATAATATTTTATCATTCACAATCCTCCAGCTTCTAATATCTGTGCTCTTTTCAAGCAATCCACCTACGTTTTTTTTTTTTTTCCTAAAGTTACAGAAATAGTAGCTTAAAGCAAATTTTGGAGTTCATTAAGTCCATTCTCCAACTCAAACAAACACTAGACCAACACTGCATCAAGTCAGACATGGCTTTATTTAACTGAGTCTCTCTGGATAGCCTGTCTTGGTATTGAATTACTCTTTTGGTGAAAAGAGATTTCCTGCTGGCTAAACTGAAGATCTCTTTAAATTTTCATTATTCCTCACAATCTTTTCTTCTGCCAGTACTTTCTCCTTAGACTCTAATTTCTTTCATTTTTAACAAGATCATCTCCTCATCTCAGAGCTGTTTCTGTTGTGCTTTATTGTTCTCATTTATGGCTGTGGATGCAAAAGTTTCCTATTCCTTCTCTGGCATATTTCTGGGATTCTCTTATGATCTATCCTGAAAGACAAAAACACAAATTCCTTTCCTAATTCTGAAGATAAAAGTAAGTCCTATGAAGCTTATTCAGCAATGCTGACCTATGAGGACTTCTCTAAACATACCTAAAGATAATAATTGTTTATCAGTTAAGTGACTTGCACTGTTCTAGAAATCTCTACTACCATAGTCTATTACTGTCAAAGGCATTCCTTGGAATAGTATGACAAGGTATGAGTATTTCAGAAGAATTTGTCACCTTCTAAAGGTCAATTCTTCATACCTACAAGTACAAGGTGTATTTCTGCAAGTGTTTTTCTCCAGATTAGATGTTTATGAATAAATGCTTTAAATGTCAAAGGACCTCACTGCATTTCTTTCCAGCAGAGACCAAGAAAAAGATTTCAGTGGTGTTAGATTTCCTCTGTTTCAGGTGTTAGATTTCCTCTGTTTCATGACTCAGGAATGCTATCTATTAAATCTTCCTCCAAACTTTCTTGGTCCTGATGTGTGTACTAATAGTTTTAGGATTCATTTTATATTACATGATCAAGGATTGATCTCCATGTCAGAACTGATATTTCACCACTCAAATGAATAGACTTAATTTTCTTAGCTTAGAATTGTCATTCCTCTTTTCAGAGTTTTAACTAGAAAGAGAATCATATTTGAACCTTTGATTATTGAGGAGATTTAGCTCTAGGGCTGATGGTACTTCCTTTTAATGAAGACATTCCTCCATTAAACCCAGGACAGCTATTTCCATTCCCCAACTTCTCCTGTTCCTTTTCTTCCATTGCAAAATTTCCTGATTCATTAAAAAACCATACCTGGTAGTCCACATACCTGGTAGTCCACATATCAGTTGTCTACAGGGAAATCTTAACCACAATATTAGTGAAATACTGTTCAGAAAGAATCTGCGATTAAGAAAAATAAAGGCTGAGTTGGTGACATCTAGAAGGTGGGTAAGCTGTACCCTCAACCAATTGGCAGATGACACAGCTGAGTGGTGTGATTGACACACCAGAAGGATTGGATGACACCCAGAGGGAGGTGAACAAGCTCTAGAAGTGGCCCATGGGAATTTCATGAGGTTTAACAAGACCAAGCTGCACCTGGGTTGGGGTTACCCCTAGTATCAGCACAGGCTGGGGGAGGAACAAACCCAGAGCAGCTCTGCNCCCAGAGTGACTCGGGGATGCTGGAGAGGCTGGACATGACCCAGCCATGTGCACTCACAGCCCAGAAAGCCAAATGTGTCCTGGGCTGCATCCAAAGCAGCGTGGGCAGCAGGGGAGGGAGGGGATTCTGCCCCTCTGCTCTGTGAGACCCCACCTGCAGGGCTGTAGCCAGCCGTGGGGTCCCAGCACAGGAAGGACATGACCTGTTGGAGCAAGACCAGAGAGGGTCAACAAGTTGATCAGAGAGATGGAGTACCTCTCCTATGACAATTGTTAAGTCTGGAAAAGAAACTACCTTTGAGGGTGATGTTATTGTGGCCTTCCAGTACCTGAAGGGAAACTGCACGAACCATGGAAAAGGAATTTTTGCAAGGGAAAGTAGTGACAGGACAAGGAGGAAATGTGTAAATAATTTCTTCCTAATATCTAATCTAAACGTACTTTCTTTATGTTTTTTTACTGAGAGACTGTTGACACTGCCTCATTCCTGGAAGTGCTCAAAGCCAGGTTGGATGAAACTCAAGGAAACAGGTCTAGTGAAAGGTGCTCCTGGCCAAGGAAAGTGTTTGGAACAATACAATTTTTAAAGGTCCCTTCCAACCCAATCCAGTCTATGATTGTGGTGAGGTAGTGTTATTTGATGTTAGACTTGGTATCTTGTAACTGATACTAAACCTATAAAGCAAGTTTTGTGTGACCAGGTTACTTTTAATAAATTCATACTTTAAAATAAATCTCAGTTTCACAAACAGTGCTATATGAAAATATAATGTGGTTGAACTTGATGATTAAAACTTTAACCATAAAACTGCTGAAATAAAATTATGAGGGAGCTATATTTAAAAACATTTATATTAATAAAATATATTTTCATTAAAAGTACACATTCTGGAATGTGAACAACTGAGACAAATGTGGGGTCAATACTCTTCCAAGCCTAACATATTCACAGTATGAATACAAACAATCCATAGAGATAGAGAAGATTTAGAGATAGAACCTAAAAAAATATTTGGGGTCATTCACTTCTTTATAGGGTTCAATAGGGTTTTTTTATCATGCAAATAAGGAAAATATGTTCCCTTAATTTGATTAGTGATTTAGTCTGTAGGCCTTGATTAAAAAAAGACTTTTCCTTTATGTGGAGACTGTGTCTATCATTGAAAACTTAAGCTTTCTCTTCTTTTAGCAGTTATCCTGAAAGCTGAAATTCTTTCAAACACTAAACTATTAAAAAGATGTATTTTCTTAACCTTAACATAAAAACGTTAAAATTTTTGGTTGACAAGAAACTGCTGCCAATGAAAATACAAAAATAAACTCAATTTGGAGAAGTTTTTCTGTAATCAATATGAATTCTCACTTGCAACAATAAATGTGGTTTATTTTGCGAAAGAATTTTTTATAAAAGTAAAACACCATGAAAGCAGTGCAGTCCAAAGGAATATAAAATTTTATGTCATCATCAACAATGCACTTAATTTGTCCAATAAAAGTGGACCTGACACAAAGTTTCTAGAAATGTAATGAATAAGCTGATCATTTTTTTTCAGAGCCTTGACTTATTTAGTCTTTAGTAGTTGAGTGGTTTCACCAGCTCATTGGTCCCTTCCAAATTCACCAATCCTGATTCTGTAAATTTCAAGTAAAGTCAGACTGCTGAGAGAAGCTATGGATATCACATCCCTGGAAGTGTTCAAGACTAGGTTGGATGGGGCTTTAAGTAACCTGGTCAAGTGTAAAATGTCCCTGCCAATGAATGTGAGGCTTGGAACTAGATGTTTAAGGTAGCTTCCAACCCAAACTATTCAATGATTCTATGATTCTACATGATTTTGAGGGAAATAAAAGTCCTAGTAATTTTCTATTGTCCACCAAGTGCCACAGAGAGATCAGTTCTGTCCTTTCTGGTGGTTCTTGAGAACATGAAATGTGCATGCATTTCTCTTTGAATAAAAAGTTGTAAAAATACTTCAATACCATGTAATCCATCAGACTTATTACAGTATTAAAAATAAAATTATTAAAATTGCAAGGAAGACAGTAACACAGAAAATCATGGGTAAGGAAAAAGAAAATACATTCTCAGGAGTACAACCATGTGATCTTGCTGTCATGAGGCAGGGGTAATGCATGCTTTAAACTGGTTATCTAAGTATGCCAAGCTTGTGAAGTTAGAAGTATAAATTCATTGGTGTTGAAGATTTGCTTTGGTAGAGGCTTTATAACTTTTTCTTGTATATTCAAATATTCAGGCAAATTGGTCTTTAACTGCCTGTGGCTGACTGGGCAGAACACAGACATATGGTACATGTTAGGCTTCTAGAACATTAAAAATGAGGAATTCTCCTGGCATCACCTCATCCAATGAGAATATTTACTTAGTTTTCACCTTGTGTCAAAGCAGAAGATTCCCCAAGACAAATGACTCAGTTCATCTAGCTGGCTAGACTGCCTTGACAGAATCCTTGTTAAAGTGCTTCAGGTCAGTACATTTGGGATGACAGTAAGACAGAAATCATAGTTTCTGAGGCAGATGGGGGAAGACAGAGATCAGACAAATGATTCTGCTTTATTGTTCATTCCATGGTTGTTCTAAACAAATGTAGTTCATCTTATTCTATTATCTAACTGCAGCTGTGGGAATATAGGGCTTTCTGTCCAAAAGGGATGTCCCAATAGTTTCTTAGAATACTTCTTGGTTCATTTTATAAAGTATGTTTCCTTGCAAAGTGAAGGTAGGGACAAAAAGGTAGTTCACATTCTCATTAATTTCTTTAAAGCTTCCTTTATCAAAAAAGAATCTAATCTAGTCTGAAAAATGTTGAGCTAGCAAATTAAATTCTCTGACTTTCAAGCAAAACCACTCTATAAACTAGACTAAAACATCATCAAAATTTTCAATATAAACTTAGCTGAGGAGAGTTTGCACATAGAATGCCCTGCCTTGTACAGAGAAGATGAAGAAGCAAGCTGCAAACCTTGAGAATTATAATCACCACTGCACCTGAGGACTTGACCCTGTTGCTAAGGAACACAGAAGAATTTCTAAGATCTTACAAATCCGCAAGGTTGTAGGGGTAGGCAAAGCAGTTAAGAATCTGGCTGATGTGTAGACCCAACCACACATCAGCTGCCTTTGCTGCCATAAATATTTATGTTATATATATGGATACTTTGAAGCACACCAAAATCATCTTAGTCACATGAAGATCAACAATAAACAAAATCTGTAACTAAATAAACTGTAAAGGGATTTTTAAGGTGGAGTAAATGGAGCAACAGCAGGAGAATGAAGTCTAAAAGACTTGGGACAGAAATTTAATAAGGGGAGTCAGCCATATCAACTGGATACCTTAGGCTACCTAGAGTAATCCCTCTTCATTTGAAATAGGTAAAATGAACACTTAGAAACTTTTCAAGAGGATGGATTTCCAAGTAAAATGAATTAAGTGTCAGATGTAGTATTGGTGGGGTAAGGCAAAGGCTACAGACTTGTAAATTATGTAGGCTGCTTATGTTCCTTTGAGGTAAATATCTAAATATCCCTTAAGACCAAGGTTAATACTTGAAGGAATTCAGGGAAATTGAAATAATCATGAACCAAAAGTGTGCAGATATCATCGTACAATCATTCCTTTAAGATTCCACTTTAATCTTAAAAGACGTTATCTTCTCCAAGGGAAAATCCAGACCTAGATGAGAAAAAAAAGCAATTTTGAGATGTTACTCTCTCCTTGACCACATAGGGGACAATGACAACAATATGCAAAAGAGATCAGGGATGCTTTGTGATCAGGGATTACAAGACAAATGGCAGACTTGACATACCTTATTTAAACCAGTCAGGGAAAGATCACAGAAGTTCTCATAAGAGGCAGGGTAATTTTTTATTTGGTCCTTACCAATGCAAGGGATGTGATTCTAGATGCTGATGCTTGAGGTCAATTCAGTTACAGTGACTGATTTTTGTAATTCGGTATTTACAGAATCATAGAGTATCCTTATTTGGAAGAGACAAAAATCACCTAAGGCAAACTTCTGGCCCTGCACAGGGCAACCCCAAGAGTCACATTGTGTGCCAGAGAGGATTGTCCAAGTGTTTCTTGAATGCTGAGAGTTTTGTGCCATGACCACTTCCCTGGGGGGCCTTTTTTTGGTGCCCAACAACTGTCTGGGTGAAGAAACTTTTCATAATATCTAAACTATGCCCCTCCTGACACAGACTCAGACGTTCCCTCCGTTCTGCCACTGATCACCAGAGAGAAGAGATCACTGCCTGCCCTCCTGCTTTCCCATGTGAATAAGTTGTGGACCACCATGAGATCTCTTCTCTGCATCTTCTTCTCCTGGCTGGACAAGCCAAGTGACCTCAGGTTCAAACTGCTTCCTCTATGTCCCTCAGCATTTCCATTGCCCTTTTCTGTAGCAACAAAAGCTGCAGTCAATTTTAAAAGGTGACCAACACAGAAATGAACAAATTTCTTGAAAAAAAGGTAAAAGAAAAATATAGGAGGTGGAAGCATGGAAGTCACCTGTGGACCATGTTGGAAACAAAAAGTATATGTGAACAAACTGTCAGGAAAGATTTTAGACAGCACACCTAAACATCATGGTAAGAGGCTATGGTAAACACTGTGGTAAAAAGAATCACTAGAATTGGCACCGTATCCTTAAAAAAAAAAAAAAATAAATAAAAGGAATAATGTTCAAATAAATGCCATTGGGGAAATTAAAAAATCTAGGAAGTTAAGAGTGCTAGGGCAAAAAAACATGACAAAATGTTATTTTACTAAAGAACTAATAAAAGATGTGAAAGTAAACAACTAAGCTGTCATCAAAATTTGAAGAGAAAAAGCTTCAGGAATAAAGTGATTAAGACAGAAGATAACACAGTCATGATTTATCACAGTTTCTAGTACTCCAGGGCCAAATCCTGGCTAGCTCTGGACCCCAGTGCTTAACCTGATAGTGAACTGAAGATAAAAGATGTGTTCTTCCTTCCTCGGGGCACAGTCCGAGTGGCTTTATTGTAGAACCCACCATCCAGGAGGAATGAGACAGAGCGGCAGGACCCCCACTGCGGGGGGATTTTATACTCCGGGGAAAAGGGGAGGGGCAAGGGAGAGGAACCACAACCAATGGGAGGTGACCTGGGGGAGGGGCAGG
>WBMY01014421.1:1978765-2159149 GCA_013397315.1 Donacobius atricapilla
TGGGGAGGAGCCAACTGGGGGATACCACAACCAGAGAGGGGGAGAGGGGTGAACGGAACATACCATGTGCAAAACACAACAAAGTTATTTTTTTGCGTAAATAGGACAAAACCACCCAGTGTAACAACAAAACGAACTAGCTATTTAGTGCAACCCAACAATGATTGGTAGTGGTTTATTTACCAGTTTGTTTCTATATTCTGGACAAAAAGGCATAGAACGGGTTTTTTTCAAAATCTTGACTCTTAAATCAGAGTTTGAACTTTCACTGATTAACAAGTAAATGCTGCCAGCCACATTCATTCCTTCTAACTCATGTTTACATTGTCCATACAATAAAGAAGCAAAGTAGTCAAAATAAGTCCTCAAATGACTTCCACAACCCTGCTGCTGTCTTATCACTCACTGCTAACTCTGTTCCACAAAGCTCTTTTTTTATTAGGTGTATTTCTCTGGTATTAGTCTCTTCTCCCTGCTGTTATCTACCTATCTCATAAGGTCAGCTTAGATGTTAGCCTAGCTACCCCAGCCCTGATTTCCTCTGGCTTCACGTGTCTTTATGAGTATCTTGCTGTCTCTGCTGCCTACCTGACAGGTCACACAACTGTCCTTCTGCCGCCAGTCACAAATGGCATTTTTATCAGATTGCTTTTCAGTTACCCAATCAACTTAGAGCCCCTTCTCAGACTCATTTTGGGCTCTTAGAGACGAACTATGGTTATTATTTGGCAAGTTTTTTCTGCATAATATATAAGCCATGACCTTTTCTCTTCAAATACGCAGGTAGAGCTTGTTCAGAATCTCATTTTTGGCTTGCCATTTCCTAGACAATTTCAATATTTCTCTCCTAGTATATTTACTACATTGCAGCAAATACTGTTCTACCCTTCAGCTTTAAACTTTTCATCTTTCTGTCTCCTTCGAGGGTCCTGCTGTTGTTCATGGCACTCAAATAAACTGATGACTTTTACTTTGGCTATCCTATGTGTATCATCTCTATTTTTGTATGAAAAACCTTACTTTGAACTCTAATTACTCCAGGAAGCCAATTTTCAACCTCTAGTTAGGTTAGATTTTGGATTTTGGTGTAGGTTATTTGGTTGGTTGTTTTTTGTTTTGTTAGTTAGTTAGTTTGTTTGTTTTAGGTTTTGTTTTGTTGCTTTGCTGGGGTTTTTTCCCCTTTTAAATCTTCATGCCTTTGCTGTTATATTCTTCCATCTTTGAACAATTGTATTTGGTTTAAGTTGCACGGTTTTGCTAGTGAGAATGGGAGGGGAGCAGGGGTGGTCCCTGGGTGGAGGCAGACACTGTTGGTTCCAGCCAGATCCAACAGTCTCACCAGAAGGCACGGATGAGTAAGGGAAGGGAAAATGCTTCCAGACAGCCAGGCCCGGAGGGGAACCGTGTGAGAAACCACCCTGAAGTCCCGAGGGGGGAGAGAGAGGAGGGAAGTTACTGGCAGGGATGCCTCTGCAGCCCCAGGATGGAGAAATCCTGTGGAGAAGGTGTTCTAGATATCCACTTTGCAGGCTGTGAAATACCCCACATCACATCAGGTGGAAATGTCATGAAGGAAGATGCATCCCATGGGAAGACCCCTCACAGGTGCAGAGAAAAGCATGAGGAGAAAGAAAGGGGAGAGAGTATCTGTTAGGGTCTGATTGCAGCCCCATTTTCCATCCCCCTGTGCTGCTGGAGGAGAGGAACTAGAGGAGATAGTTATGATGGAGAAAAGATGAGCCTGTGAAGACAGGGACCTTAGTTAAAAGAAAGTGGTTTAAGATTTTTTTCTTTTTTTCTTCCTGTCCAGCTCTACTCTTTACTGGTTAAATTATTTGATTTTTCCTCAAGTTGTGTCTGTTCTACTGATGGTACTTAAGATATGTTGTCCTCAAGCAGTTAGTGATCTCTCTGCCTTACCTCAAGCCAGGAACATTTGCATCTTATATTCTCCCCTGTCCTGTTAATGAAGGGCAGATGGATGGGATCTGGCAGCTGAGAAAATGTCAGTTCATCACAGAAGTTCCATGTAAATATTTACAAACTTCTCCACCTTCTATCTTAAAAATTATTTTTTCATAAACCACATTGTTGTGGATTTTTATAAAAACTGTGGTAATCATTAGTTTGATGATGTGTGAAAGGATTGGTTATGTTGATTAATAAAGTACTATGTATTACTGTGTACCTTTGTCTCTTTTTTATGTAGACTACACAGCTTAAAAATTCATGGGAGTGGGGAAGATTTTGTTGTGTATGGTTATAGAGTTTGCATCAGAATACAGTACTGATTCATGAAGAGGGTCCCTTAAGGATACTTAGATAAGTAAATTCAACCCCATTTTCTTTCCCTTGCACTGCATTACTTCTGCTTAAAATGTAAATATTTTAAATATCAATTTATGACTATATACTTTTTCATTCATTTGCATATTTTACAAACATCTCCATACTAAAATTTCCAGAACAAGATTCAGTTACCACTGAAGATTATTTCCATACAAAGTAAAATAAAACAGGATGGATATACATGACCATCCTGGAAGATGGAGTAGATAAACACTGGAGGTCCTTTACAACACAAATTATTGTGTGGTTCTAAGAAGCAAAAATCTCTCAAATACTTGTCAACAGGGAATTTATTCTGTGATAAGCAAAGTAGTATAAAAAAGTAAAGACTTTGTAGAATAGATCAGAAATCTGACTAATTCCAAATAAAATACCTAGTGGTTAAGCATTTCCATGTAAGAAATCATTCCTAAATCTCATGTTAAGGACAGATTGGTTCTTCTCCAAGAAAAACAGCAAAACCACATTAATTAATCACATATAGGTCTATGGTGATACACAAAGGATAATTACTATGTATTCTCTGTCTATCCTTCAAATATTTTTCAACTATTTTGTAAACATGTATGCACAAACACACAAATGTTCACATATATGCACATGCAGATTTTTGGAGGAAAATACGTGTTCACATTTTCCTTAATATTTGATACACAGTGTACATTTTACTCTTGGGAAATTTTGTAGAAAATGTCTTTCTTTCATGTTACTTCAAATATAAATTTCCAATAGTTTTGTTGTTTCCATTATTTATTTAGATTAGTTTTTTGAATTATCCTTGCAAATGAGCTTATTAAGAAAAATGTTCCTAAATTTGTAAATTTTAAAAATAAGAAAGAAAAAGTAATTCTGCATGTAAATACATTTTCACAGTTAGAATCTAAGTTGCTTTCACCCAGTCAGGGAAGCATATGGGAAAAAATACATATGGTTTATGTTGCCACAGTGATGCCATTTAGTTTTGTCTTTTTTTCTTTTATGTGTTCTCTGTATTCACATGTATTTGTAATTCTAACTCACCTATTGTACTGGTAGCTAGCTATCCCAGCACTTTCCCATGGCCTTCCTTAAGTAGAAAGACAAAACAAATTCCAGAGCTCCAAGCCCCAGGGGGTACAAGACCCCCCATCCTATCTTGGTTCTTCCTGGGAACCAAGGCCAAGAACAACTCTTGGGGATACATTCTCATGGAGAAAGTACAGCCAGAGCTGAAGGGGCAGCTCCAGAGAAGGGGCTTGACCTGGAGGGAATCACCACTTGTCCTCCTAATTGGTGCTTTTTATCAATTGTGCTAATTTCCTCATACCTATAAAAAGGTACTCACCTCTGGGAGGGCTGGGCTTTTGTGGACATCTTTCCATAACTGCCTCTGAAGGCCTTCAGATAAAGACCCCCTTTTATATTACCTCCTTACTAAAATTATCGAATTTCATTTCCAGGTTGTGAAAAAGGCAACAACAGTAAGAAGTAAATAATTCTGAGTACAAATCAGTTAATTACTTTGGAGTGTTTAGACCTGCAAATGACAATACAGTGTATTCCTGAAATTATCTGAGCTGGCAACTAAATCTGAGAGGGGATGTAGAAAGATCAGGGAAAATATTCAGTTAAAAGGGAAGACCCACTTAGGACTCATAAAGTGGGAAGACCTGCTGAGGGGTCTCCTTTATGCTGTTGGTGTGTGTCCCTGAACAGGTCAGCCAAACCACTGTCCATTCTAGTAAACTGCTCAGTGAGGAGTCCCCATAATACTATGCTGACAGCCTGCTTGGAGCAAGGGTCTCAGCTTTCCTGAGACACTGACAGACACACCAAATACTAAGAGTCAAAGAAATATACCCTCTTCATGTGACAAGAGGAAAGGGGGTGCATATAATATTGAATTTTTTAGATTGTGAACCATAAAGGGGACAAGCTGAAGTCTGCAGCAAATATTGATAACTTGTTCTTTGATTATTAGGACTTGTGTATAGTTGTCAGTTTAATGAAACCAAACTGGCAACTGGTGAAAAAATGAGAATTGCAGTAAGTTTCACTGATGTTGAAGAGTACAAATATCACTGGTGATGAATTGGAGGTTAACACTAACTAGGCAAACAGCTTGTAAATTTGCTAAGTCAGACATACAAATTGCACTATTTCTTGTAGTAGCTCTACTAATAGTGAGTAATTTAATCTGAGAAATTCAATTCTGTCCTGTTACTGTGATGCATATGGATTACTTACAATGTATATTTTGGGCTTCTTTTGTTCTTAACTCATAAATAATATCCAGTCATTATCTGTCCAAACTGGAGTGTTGGTTCAAAAAACCACATAGGATTAGATGTCTAGAGCCATTATCCATACTGTTCAGAGCATCATCAAAAAGACATTCAGAGGAAGGGTCTGTGGGATATCAAATCCCTCTGTATGGCTTTATGTTTGAAGGCAAAGTGGCCTTTTTGTATCTTAGAGAAGGTGAAATCCACATAATTGCTAGATGACATATGAGTAGAGCAACCAGGGCTCTCAGTTGTTTTTCACTGTATTGTCTTAAAAACATGCCATTTAGCAACAACTATTTTTCATAATTAAGTAGAATTTTTCCTGATTTTTCTAGTTAATGTGGGTGATATTATCTTAAAATACCAGTTCAGGTTTTCCAATAATTAAAACCTATAGATGATGACAGGCAAAAGCATTTAAAAATCTGAATCTGCAGTTTGTTGCATTTTTTTTTCTGTGTATATACCATGCAAACACACAGAGAAACACACACACACACTCACATGCATTTTTAAGTCACGTAGAAATGATACTTGCATATTTTTCTAGCCTGCAGAGAAAATCATTATAGCTTTTATCATTGAGGGTATGAAAAATTCAACATTAAATCATTTTGAATTAATGGGAATTTTTCTCTTAGGGAAGAAATAATTCTGTGTCGTACCTCCTGGAAGCCAAATAAGATGATTTCAGCCTCTTGGGAAGAGATACAACAGCTTCACAGAAGAAGCCTTTTGACTGACTTATTATTTAATTCCCAATAGGTGTCTCATTTTCTCTTAAAGACTTAGTCATTATTTTTCCTTTTTATTTAGAACAAACATCTTTCTCTTCAATTGCAATAAAAAAGATCAAACCTCAAAGAGCTTACTTTTTCATAAACTAGAGGACATGCACATTTTCTTCCTAGAAGTAGTCTTCTGATTCATCTGAATAATGAACTGGTGCTTAGGAATGAAAGGGAAGAATTAAATGTATATTGCTGTAGGTCCAATGAAAAAAGGAAATATTAAAAGATAAATATATAGGTAAGAAAAAATTCAATTTTCAAGCCAGCTTATCTGTTTTGACACATAACACTCCACAGATTAGAGTACAAACTGAAAAAAAAATCAGATCTCATGTGGAAGCGGAAATGTTACATATTTATCTTTTCAGAATTCAAAGGAATATAAAGTGCTCCATAAGAGAAATATTAACAACATTATGAAGGGAGCAAGAGAGGGGAGAGAAAAAAAAAACAAACCAAAAACATGGACTCTACCAGATCGATGCAAGTAGAAGCTTGCAGGAAGAAAGTAGAGATACTATAACTACATATAGACTGAGAACTTCTAAAACCAGAATTCACCTTCTCTACAACATAAACACACTAATAAGATTACTAAAGTTCAGATAATCATATTACAAACTTAAGTTTTAAAAACTGCTTACTCATAAAGTCCCCAAATCAGTAAGTTTTGGTATGAATATGTAGAGTCATCTTTCATGTCTTCTTCATCAGAAAAAGCTGTACAAGCTACTCTTTATTTTCCACATATATTTGTAATACCAAATGTATATCCCATTCTGCATTTCTCAAGAAACAATACTAACACAGTATTTATGTTCTCTCATTGTGAAAATAATAACCTATACAGAAAAGTATTTTTGCATTCCCTGGTTTGTTTCCTTTTCTTTCAAGTAGAAGACAAAAAAAAATTAATGCAGCTAAGCCAAAGAATAAGAATGCATATGCTCTAGGAGTGCTGTAAAAGTTCTCTCTGGAAACACCTGACATGAGCAAAATGCATTTAGATGGAGAAAGGTCAATGCAGGTATGCAATCAGCAACCAGTTCAAACTCATGAAAAGTGGGAAGCAGAACCACAGGAATTTCAAGGGCTGCTGCTAAGAAATCGGAGCTAAATGGTTAATTATGATGTTTATTATATATATGACTTAAGAGAAACTGCAAGATTAAGTCTTATCATAACCTTAGGCATTTTTTCAGATCTTCTCCTGAATTACAAGCTACATTTGTTTCTCAGACAAGTGCCTTTTCCTGAAATATGCAAAATACCTCCAAAGTTAATAACAAGCCATATAAATTTATATTGCAGTCAGATGTTAGACTGTAGAGCTTGGTGTGAAACAAGCACAGCAGATAATTATTCATTTTATCCTAACTTTTCAGAAATAGAAAACAAAGAAAAAAGAAAACAAATAAACCCAAATAAAAACAAACAAAACCTGATAAACAAAACCAAAACCAACCAACCAACCAACCCAACACCCTCCCATCCTTGTTTGACACACACACACCCCCACACACTCACTTTAGTGAGAAGGTATGAACCGTTTATTAAAAGATCTGACTCCACTTTTATAGTATTTCTACAAAGGCCAGGGATTGGGGGAGGACGCTGACACCTCTCCCCATCCTGTTGGTCAAGACAACTGTCCATCAGCTGTCCATATCTCTAAGAACAAGAATGTAAACTACCTTGACTAACAAAAACATTGCTTCTATTTATAACACCCGTGTGTGAGAAACAACCTAAGAAGTATGAAACTGTGAGACACAGAGGAGGCTGAAAAATCAGGATGACCGCCTGCCCCCCCCCAAAAAAAAAGAAAAGGAAAGAGAAACCAGAAAAAATGGTTTGAAAAAGTTACTAAAGGACTTGCCTAGTAAGAATATCCTGAGCTACAAAATGTTTCTAGAGCTTGTTTTAAACTCTGGAAATTATGATCCCAGCTACTACCACTGATAATAGTCTTTTGCTGTGTTTTTCATATTTCGTCAAATGTAGCTGTTAATCAACTCAGAAATCACTGTGATTTGAAATCTTTTCATGTACATGCTTGTGGCAAATGGTATAGGTTGAAAGTAAAATAACTTTTTGGGTGGTTGGTGGGGTTTCTTTCTCTAAATGTACTTCTGTTTAACATTTTTTATGTTTGACAACCTAACATGACATGGAGAGTATTGCAACTCATCTTTCTACAATTTGATAGTCCATTGGCTAAGTCGAGAATGCCAGCTTCCATGAGTTTATTCCCCTTAACAGATTCTACCTTCAGTAAGAAGTGGATGACTACACAAGATTGTAAAACAGGCAGTATTTATCACCACATTTCAAGTAGCAGTTTATGAATAAAAGAGAAAGTAATTGATGGCTGCAATTCCTGATTAAAGAAAGTACTAAGAGCATTTTTGCTTATATCTTGATTTATTTAGAAATTTGTCTACCCTTTGAAGTCAGTATTTAGGAAAACACATTCACTGAGACCAATTCTTACTCAAAATCAACAGTAATCTCCCTGTTCATTAAAAAAAAAAAAAATATTTAGGAAAACACATTCACTGATTCTCTCCTGGCGAAATGGAATTCTAGAGTGATCTATGCTATGATACATGATTAAAATGCTGGTGTTGAGCAAGTATAATTAACGAATGCTGCCCATCTACCAAAGAGTTAACTCAAGATCTACTTTTCTTCAAAGAAAAGTTCAGGGAAAAAAAAAAACCTGCAACTCAGTCTACCTAAATTACCTAAGTTACTTAATAAATTGTAAGAAAATACGTTAATCTTTGCCTATTAAATTTCTGCCAGCTTCTTGTTATTGGGAAATACTGTATTTGCTTTAAATGCCCTAAATACGGTAATGAACATATAAACAGCATATGTATACTATTATATAATAAGGAACTCGTGTCCTTTTCCTTTCTTCAGTATAGATACCATGTTATGACAGCACCCAAATTTAATATGAACCTTAAATAAGCCTTTCCCTGTTTCTTTCATCCATCCTCCCTTTGCTATGTTGAAAACCCTTTTTGTCACAATGCAGCAATTTTTCATAAATTTCTTCTTCTATCCACAATAACTAATCCACCAAAATGCAGAAACCTTGTTGTCTCTAAACACAGAATGAAAAACACTTAAAAACCCCAAAACAACAAAAACCAAAGAAACCCAAACTGTAAATCTGACTCACTAGTGAGAAGGGAAATTTTGTATCTTCTCTTTTGTATTTTAGAATCTTAGTACCTAAATCTGTTTCCAGGAATGATTAGGAAATTAATATTGGGCACGGTAAATTTCAAGTTTTAATAAACATTAAAAATATTAATTAAATTAATCCATGGCTTCTAATTCTTGGGAAAAAAATATTCATATAGTCTTTTACAAGAAACAATTTCACAATATATTGAAGAGGAAAACACAAGCTTTCAAATAACTAGATGGTCAAAGTAATAACCATACAACCCTACTTGTATTAATGGCCACGTAACCTTACTATTCACTAATAACAGGTTGATTTTATTACAAGTCAAACACTGTTGGGGCACCTTCTACTAGAAGAAAATGAATGACTGCTTACTTCTATATGACTGAACTGATAAATAAATAAAAGTCTAGTCTGTTTCACTCATAAAATGCAAAAATTTCAAAGTGTAACTACACAGCATGAAGAGGTTGCATCACTGGGTACTCATTAGAGAGATAAAAGCTAGAATCACTCTACTTGGGGTACATTTAAACTATAGAAGTCTACTGATTTAAGATTGTTCTATATACACCAAGGAAAATGAATTGTACTTAAATGGTAATTACTGAAAAATTAATTATTTAGTATGTAGAATAATAAATTGCCTTTTTTACAAAATCTCTATAAATGAATATGATTTAGAAAAATCCTTCTCCCTAGACAAATAATAGAAAAAATAATTTTGTGAGAAATCAGTCCAAGAAAGAAGTTTATTATTTTCCAATAGCTCATCACACAGTATAAAGTGAACTTATATTACAATGCAAAACATGAGCACTGTATTTAAAAAGAAATATTTGAAGTTGCTAAGCAACAGTCTTTGTTTATCATATTGATTCTGAAATGAAAGCAATAGAAGCATAAAACAAAGCAAAAAAATGTACAAGAATATAATCTATTTCATACTCAGCATAAACACCCCCTTTTGTTTACAGAATATAAATTAATAAATATTCTTGACAACAACTTGATCTGTGGTTCAATAGAATTTTTCTCTATGCATTGTTACTGTTATTTTGACTTCAATTTCAAAGCATTAGTAAAAAAGACAAGTAAGAAGTAAGAAACTACAGAAAAATTGTATTATTGAATGCAATTTCTGGAAATGCTCAACTTAACTCATTTTATATCTGAGTGTGGACACAGACTGACAGAAACAAAAAATATTAATTTATAATAAAAATCTAAGCATGAAGACTTGGTTTTCCAAAGGTATTTATTTAATCTCACTTTAAAATATATGCTTATTCCTTATAAAATAACATTTTTTATGAACACTTCTTCTTATAGAACAGGTAATCAAAGCCATGTTGGATGGGGATTTGAGCAGTCTGGTCTGGAAGATGGTGTCCCTGTCCATGGCAGGAGTGTTGGAGCTAGACCGTCTTTAAGGTCCCTTGTCATCCAAATTATTCTATGCATCTACAAAATAAAAGAGGGATTTATTCTTCCTGTTTCTGAATTGCTTGGGTTACAAAAACCAAGTTTGTGACTGTGTAAAAAGGGACTGTGCAGGGCTCTCCAGTTGTGGAGCAGTGTAGCCCCAATGAAGGAATAGCTGCTTCCCAAACATGTTGAGGCAATTACTGAAGCTTAACCACTCTCCCTCTGAAACACTTTCTTCTTGCGACATATCCCTTGCAGCAAGTGGAGAGAAGGGAAGTGGACTCACACACTATGTGGAAAGGAGTGTCATCAGACCCAGTCTGACTTACTGTTTGAAACCTGAAATTGAACTGCCTATTATGTCTGCCCTACAACTACCTGCATTATCATCATTTTAGTTCTTAAAAAAACCTGTGGTTCTCTTTCACAGCTTTCAATTTTTTTCTTCTGTGTAAGTACATGAGGTTAAGACTTTCTGTAAATGAGACAGACCAGCAGCTAGGAAAGGTGACATTGGCCATCTTGTTATGTGCCTGACTGCAGTCATTGGGGCTGATATTTTGTACATCTCATTAGATATACTGCTGAAGTGGATAAGGCCACAGTCCCCCCACAAAGTGAACTTCAGACTCAGTATATAATAGAATTGTAAAATATGCTTTGTTGGAAGGGAGCCACAAGGATCATCGAGCCCTATGCCTGAACCTGTGCAGGACACTCCAAGAGTCACACCATGGACCTGAGTGTGTCATCCAAATACTTCTTGAACTCTGTCAGGCTTGGTGCTGTGACCACTTCACTGGGGAGCCTGTTCCAGTGACCAACCACACCATGGGGGAAGAACTGTGTCCTGACAGCCAACCTAAATTTCCCCTGACTTAGCTTCATGTTGTTTCCTAGAGTCCTGCCACTGGTCATGAAAGTGAAGAGTTCAGTGCCTGCCCCTCCTCTTCCCCTTGTAAAGTTGTTGAGGAGCACTCTGAGGTCTCCCCTCGGTGTCCTTCGGGGTGAAGAAGGTCAAGTGCCCTCAGCCAGTCCTCATATGGCTTCCCCTCCAAACCCATCAACGTCCTCTTGGCCCTCCTTTGGGTGCTCTCTAATAGCTTAATGTCTTTTTTATGTTCTAGTTCCCAAAGTGTCAATGTTTCACCTTTCATTGTTAACAGAGACAGTGCATGTCAGGTTTTTCAAGGGTAGTTTCCTGATTGTGTGGAAATATCCTTGGTCTTCTATCAATATTTTCGGACCTTTGAGAAGATATTTCTTTGGTCTATCCTCCCTTTTCAAGTACTCCTGACTTTTCCCTCCGTTGCTACAAATGTTCCCATATGTATACAAACACAGACTGTATGCACTAGGGCAGTGGAAATTATGGTATTTTATCTCACAGTCTTAGGACACTTTTATCCCAGATGACCTGGAGTAGTCCTTCATGCTGAAGGACTGAAATCATTCATGCTTTTTTGGGCATTTATATGCTGTATAAAAATGAAAACATTATGATGAGACTTTTTTCCCTTAAACAAACAACAAAACAAACCAGCAATCAACCCCTTTTTTTCCTATATATTTTATAATGGCCTATAAATTTTTTTTAAAAAAAAAAGAAATTTAAAGAACAATTAAGGCTCACATTCAATTCTTTGTAGGTAGAAGTAACTATTTGGTTTAGGGTCAGTTGTTGATGATGTTGTTTTGTTGTTTTGTTTGGTTTGGGTGTTGGGTTTTTGGGGGGGAGGAATGGTTGCATGTCAGTAAAGTGAATAAAGCTAAAGTGCTTGATGGGGCAACTGAACTTTCAAGTGCATAATTTTGAAGATATTAATGAGTTATTTTTTGAGCTTACTCTTATTTTTCTAAGATAACAAGCAAAACCGTCCATCTTTAGTGTTTTGGGGGTTTTTTGTTTTTGTTTTTGGTTTTGTTTTTGTTTTTGTTTTTAATAAGGATGTGTCTCTGAATATTTTTTGAAGAAAATGGGGCTTACTTGGTTCATTCACTGTTTGGCGTCTGGAACAGATATTCCAGTTTTTATGTCATAGTTGCATACTGGGAACAAAGCTCAACCAGTCTAGCAGATATTTCTTAAGATAATCAGTGACTATGAGAAGAAAATCCAAACTAAATAAAAGCAAATCAATGTAAAAATATTTCCATTAAAATATGAAAATGTACTTGCTCTCTAGTTTTTTAGTCTTCCTTTGAAAAATGGGGAATTTGTCAACGATTTGGAAAATACAGAGGAGAAAGGAATAATTTTAGATTAATGTCCTCTGGGAAGGTGCGCAGTGGATCCAAACATGCAGTAATTTTAGAACTTTGGTACTAAAATACAGTACTGGTCTGCAAAGAACTGAGTACCTTTAGAGACAAGACTGTCCTGATTTTTAGCGAATGTTAGTCGTTAGTACGATGAGAAGAATTTGCAAAAACACATCCTTAATTCTGAGCTTGGCTGTGTGTGATATGTATCCTTGTCACATAGAATGTTGACCTCTCAATGTAAACACACATTGTGAGAACCATAAATATAATGTTATCCTATCAAATACTAGAAGTAACTAGACCTGACTTCTTACAGCTCCCCACTTCCATTCGTGATCATTCCTAAAGGTTTAAAGGCATGGCTTAATAAGAACCATAAGGAAAAGAAGTTCCTTATTTTAGTGATGCTCGAATCCACTGCTAAAAATAGAACCAACCCCCCCCCACCACAACCTGAACACTAAAAAGAGAATCAAAAAGAAATGTCTGATAAAGCTATGAAGTTTATTTCACAGAACACTTTCATTGGGTTATTAATCAACAAGTTAAGTTATTAACCTATGAGTCAATTACCAATTTGGAGGCAGCCAAGCATTAGGAAACAATAAGTGGTAAGTGGTTTCAAGGCAATCCTGTTTATGGATTAAGGAGGTAACAAGTTCTACTTCCATGATCACAGTAGGAAGCTGTCAGCAAGGACACCCATCTTTACTCACAATTAGCAACATTTTTCCAATAAGTATGGAGTCACAGGTACTATTAGCTAATTTCCCTGCTCTTACAATTGTATTTTTGCTTACTTTCTCGTGTGGATTTTTTGTTACATATCTAAAAAAATCTGTCTCCTCCGTCACCTTGTTAAATGCCAGGATTGGCAAAACACTTCTCCCACCCTGTGTAGATTCCCCGTCATTCTTGAGCAATGTGATACACTTCCTAGGTTGATAAGTAGTACATAGTTTTGTCTCTTTTGAAGGTCCCTTCCACTTCAACTGGACAAGACTAAAATTGCAACACCTGACACTTAATACTGCCTAACAAAAGATAAAAAACATATTTGAGGGAAATTGTATAAGTCTATATTGATATTCAAAATACCTCCCCAGTTCTGTTGAAAGGACACAACACAGCTGAACATGTAGCAAAGATGTAATGCCTTTTTTTTCTTTTTTTTTTTCTGAAGGTGTTTTTCAAGGTATTTCCAAGGAAAACACTTGCAACAGGCAGTTAACCATAAAGAACAGTGTGTAAACTTATGGTTCCTTGTCTTAATTCCAAAGCCTGAGAGGCAAATGTTGACAATAAATTTGTCATCATCACAAGCATCACTTTTAAGAAAAATATGCCACCATTGAATTCCCTACACAGAGGGATATGGAACTACATGAATTATACTTTTTATTCACTAAGTTTCTGCCTGCTTCACCAGCAGTGTTTCAGGATGCCCAGCGCAATTCATCCCTCATTATCAGGATGAATATGGAATAAAGCAAACAAACTTTTCTTCTTTATAATTGTTGTTGGCAGCATTTAACATTTACATACATGGAATGTTAGCACAAGGGATACAAAGTCATTACAAACTAATGCTTTACAAAGTGCAAAGACAATATCCTCAGCATCACTTTGCAGTGCATTTCAAATGGCACATTTCAGGCGATTTATGCTAATTTCCATAATTTACAGAACATAATGATACAAATCTGTTAGATTTCATAACAACAGCCTCTAAGTGTTTAGAACTATGAAAAACATGGTAATGGTCTCATTAACTGTAAGTCGAGTATCAAATTTCCATTTCTAGGCAGAACTGTTATTGCTTTACTCATGATCCACAACACTTTTCATGTTTCACAACTTATAACAGCCGCTGGTCAGCTCCATTTTGTTCCCTTAGTGGCCTCATTGAGTAACCCCAAAGCAATAAAAAGAGATCAATTGATACTCATCTTACCTGAAGTAACTTATTGGTAACTTTCTGGCTTGTATTAGCTTGACAAAGGAGAGTGATATCCATTTTCCCTTGATGTGCTTTGAGGCCTTAAGTACATACGGGGTTCATAGCTTAAACCATTGATATATTGAAAGAAAAAGGCAATAGCACAGAAAATGTTTGCCTTTCTATCTGACATTATAGTGAGAAGGATAATGAACACTGTGTTCATAAGAAAAAATATGGCTAAAGCAAGCAAAAAGCCATCATTTCTGAAGTGCATGAATGCTGAGAGGTATTAGGAGAAAAAGGTCAACTGACTGTCCAAAGCCTATCAAAAAGGTTAGTTTCATCAAACAGTACAGCCAAGATATGGCCTGGATCAACAGCGGAAATACTTGTCTGTTTATTCCTTCTTCTCATCCTCCAAATTTTTTATCAGTAGTTTTGAGTAAAATATTGAAAAGGACAATGACGAGTTGAATAGAAACAAATTTGTTCCAGGTTATACTTAAGACATTGGTTTCATCCCATCACACTGACAAGGTAATGTACAGTTACTGACCCATAACTGCAGATATATCACAATTATGTCATTTCCTATACTTTTATTTGCTAAGGGAAATTATTTACATAATGACTGAACACATCAAAGTCAGTAATAATACAGCTGTTTATCAAAGCTTTATCTTCTGAATCATTAATACCCTAGGACAGCAGGAATTTGTGCTGTGGATGGTATAAATTTAAAAGGACAACTGAACATAAATTAAGTACTTATATACAATAATCAATCATTATACATATAAATAGCTTTCTATAGATTTGCATTTGGAGCCGAGAAATGACTCAGAAGCTGTATCTGTGACTTGTATAGTTATTTGATCTGATACACTGTATCTGGAAGAATAACAATCAAACAAATAAAAAAATCTTTCAAGTTCTTAAAAAAGCAAATTCTTAACTGTTGTTTCTACATGAAAGAGGAAACTAGAGAAAATGTTTAGGTTACCCCAGGAGTCTAGAGATAATAAACTATAGTAAGCATCAAGTACTAACACACTGTAGAAATTGCAATACCTGCAAATATATTGCAGTGCAACAGAGATGAAAAATCCTTCAACATTTCTGTAGCAGATAATTTTCCATTAGCAGCAGTCAATAAGCTGCCAAATGTGCAGTGCCACAAGAGCTTACAGACTTAGAAATGTATAAATGCAGCACTTTAAATCTAGGGAAGTTGAAAAAGTATGTACTGGGATTCATTTAGGTACTAACACTATCAAACCCAATTGTTTTTACCCAAATTACATTAATTTGATTATGAGCAGTGTAAACAGTGGTAAAACTATCAATAATGAAATAATTAAAAGATTTTTTCTTCTCTTGTTACTAGCCCAAAAGACTTTGTGGAGATAGAAGAAAGGTTGTATTGTGTATTATCCCATAACCCTTAGAACATTCTTTCTCTCTCTTGACTCCTTTTCATTAAATCACTTCTACACAAATAGACACCCATACTGGGCTTTCATCGGCCATGTGCACTTCTGGTAACCCTACTGAGCTGTGGTAAAGTGTTCTACAGTTTACCTCTGTTAGTAAAAAAAATTCTTTCCTTGGAACAGAAAGTGAACAGGTTTTCTGTATAAATATTCCATAGCCTGTCATAATCTTAGGGATATCTGTATCAATCCTCCAGCATGATTTCACTGTGGCTGGTTTCTACGTGAAGTTGAACAATTTATTATCAACTAGTTCCCTTTTAACTTGTCTGGTATGCTGTATCTATCCACAAGCTCTGCAGTTTATTTTCATTTTTACTGATGTACTCAGTAAATATGTCAGCTTTATTGAGGCATTCACTGTCTAGATAGCACCAGGAATGCAGTGAAAATTAACACTGACTGCCAATACCTGTTTCTACCTTCTATATCTTAGTTATTAGAATATAATTATTTTCATTTTAGAGTTCAGATTTGCTTACCTGTGACAACAGAGAGAAATTCTAGATTGTCAGTCATTATCTGTACAAACATATTCCTGGATCATCTTTTTAACAACAAAGAGAAAGAAACAAAAATATTAAGTCAATTTTAATAATGATGTAGTGAGTGTAATAGATAATTATGTCTTAATAAGGCCACAAATAAAATAAATTATGCAAAAAGGATAACATATTAGGAAGTCAGAAATGACATATTCTATAAGTAAATATTTATAGCTGGAAACATTCCATTTGAGAATCTTCAAGTCAATCCGCTATGACTTTGTAAATATTTATTTAAATCCTTCCCACTGATTGTTTATATACCAGGATTATTTGGTTGGCTTTATTTTGCATACTAATTGCTATTTTTTTTACCTAGTTCACTATGAATTCTGTGTCACCGTTTGATATAGCAGATTAAAATATATTAATTTGATAGACATGAAGAAAACTGAAGTAGCACTTAAATACACTTTTAAGAGGAAAAGATGCAAAAATGGATTTGCTTTCAAAAGGTAGATGCTATTCAAAGGCTTAGTGCATTTAAGACTTACAATTTTGTAGACATGACAATACTTACGAATTTTTCAAATCTTCAGGACAATCTAAACACTGAAATAGGAAAACACTGAGACAGGAGAACAGTAAAAACACTGAAATCTAAACACTGAATTTGCAAGAAAAAACAACTCACAAGGTAACCATTGCAGTATAGAACCGACATTACAAAACAAATATATTCTGGTGCATAATACCTTATAGAAATTAAAGACAATTTTTTTTTTACTTTATCTGACTTGCATGGGTGGGAAAATTATATATTGGAAGACTGAAGGAGTAGCAAAAGAAAATATTGTGTTTGGCATCTTAAAGTTTTAATCTGACTCTCTTTCAAAATTTAAGAGGGTTAAACCTTAATCTCAAGGATACTGAGAAGGACAAAATGTGTTTAATTACTTTTGTGAACCCTGGTTTCTTTGTGAGTAAAAATCAAGTTTAAGAGAAGCACACTGGTAATTAAAGACTTTCATGAAAAACAGGAATAACAAGTTAGGAGAGAGAGCATTTGGTTATTATTGTCATCTGCTTTTGAGTACAAGTTGCTATCAGCAACCCTTTTGGGATAATAAATTAATTTCTACATACATTTTCAGTTTAAACTGATACACAAACTTGCATTCAAATACAAAAATAGGATTTGTAGTGTTGTAGATTGATGCCTTCACTTCACACTTAGACAGATGGAAAAATAAAGCAAAGGACAAATAACAAGCCTCTAGAAAGACTAGTATCACTTTTATGCAGTCTAGACTGTATGAAGAGCAAAGAGCTCACAGGGCAAAGTACTAAACTGTGGGATGAAGAAAATCTTTTCCTGTATCTTTTCTTGTTCTTCCTCTTTTCACCACAGCTAATTTTAAGCAAAGTACAAACCGGCTTAAAGTTGGAAACTCAAGGTGGTAAAAATTTTTGACATACATTGCTTGTTAAGATTGGGAGCAGAATCAACTTGATCGATAGAAAACTCCAAAAAGAAGCACTTCCCAAATTTTAATACTAATTCTTTGTGAAACAATGTTTTAATATATCAAATATGATATATTAATATATCAAATATGAGTTCAACTTATATGTTTTTCTAGTTTCACTTTGAGCCATCATTGGCTGTTACAAGGTTTTGTTCTTAAACAAAATATTATGCATTAAAACATTATCTTGATCTCTGTCTAAAGGAACACGTTGATTTATTATGACCTGAATAGTAGTCATTAGAAGGATCATGATTTAAAAATAAAAAGAATAAAAATTAATTTCATTCTGGGCCATTAAAAAACCTCCAGCAACAAAACCAATTTCTAATTTGCCCATAAAGCATTGCTAAATTTTTCAATTTTTTTCTGAAGTCGATACTTCCTATTAGCGTTGAATTATTACATCTAATATCACTTAACAATGTGAACAGTCACACTACTCTATAACTTGTTCTTTAGAGTGTGATCCCACCTTCTGCTCAAGTTAACTCCTGAGTCCCTTGCAAGGTGGCTCATTTAATGGCTTGAATTAATTATTTTAGGTGTAGCTCCAAAATGATAAACCTATCCGAAAGGTGGAATTCCTTAAGCTGGGTTTGGTGTTGGAGGATCAACACCAGCTACACTAGCAAAGATTTGGGCTTTTCTGACTTCTTCGGAAACACCTGATCTTGTGAATGGAATAGGACATGTCTAGGACTGTGAAATTGAGCCTTGGGTAAAGACCCCTCTTCTGTGGCAATGAAGGACAAAAAAGAAAGGATGGAGGGGAACTAGAGGGTGGTTGATGTTTGAAAAGAGCTTCACGTTAAAAAATGTTCTTTTTGGCTCTAAAACAAGAAATTCAAAAATGTCCTCTGTCTTGAAGCAATAAAATAATAAAACTCTGTTGAGGACAAACCTAAATAAATGTTAAATTTTAGATGAGAGGGGCCATACTCTCTATTACTATGTATAAACAACAACATAATTAGATTATGAAAAATGTATTGGTACAGAAGATATGGCTGCCTTCAGGTCAGGTTAGGAGTCCTACAGAAAGATTCTCTGTGTAGGAAAAAAGAATCACCTTTACAGCTTAAAGTACGATCAGAAACCAAGTCTATTGAGATGTGAATGAGAACAAGACTGGTCCATACCATAGAATGTCATGAACAGCAAGAGATTGAAACGCTTCATCATGATTTACAAACAACATATACAGACTGCAAAACTGTGAAGCTGATGGCCAGGAGATGTTGGTTGGCAGCTGGCTGAACATGAGCCAGTATATGCCCAGGTGGCCAACAAGGCCAACAACATGGATTGGTCTCTATCAAGAATAGTGTGGCCAGCAGGATCAGGGTAATGATTTTCCCCCTGTACTCAGCCCCTTGAGTTCTGCATTCGGTTTTGGGCCCTTCACTTCAAAAAGGACATTGTGGTGCTGGAGCATGTCCAGACAGGGACAACAAGATTTATGAAGGTTTAGAAAACGTGTCTTATGGGAATGGCTGAGGGAGCTGGGTTTGTTTGGTCTTGAGAGGAGGAGGCTCAGAGGGAACCTCATTGCTCTCTACAATTGAAGGGATGTTATAGTGAGATGGGGGCCAATCCCTTCTGCTGTCCCTACAGTGAGAGGTTCTACAGGAAATGACCATAAACTGAGACAGGGTAGATTCAGATTAGATACTAAAAATATTTTTTTACTGTTAGGGTGATCAGGCACTGGAACAGGTTTCTTATTCCCCACCAGAGAGGTGGTGGAGTCACCATCCCTGGAGACATTCAAGAGGTGTCTGGAGATGGTGCTGAGTGATATGGTTTAGTGGCTTAGGGGTTGCAGTGGTAGTGCTGGGTAAATGGTTGCAGTGAAGGATCTTGAAGGTCTCTTTCAACCTTGATGATTCTAGGATTCTATGATTCTGAGCCTGAGTGTGTCTAGTAACTGAAAATATCACTACTGGTTTATTTGTGTGTGAATGTGTGCAAAAGAAAGCTCATTACTGAGTTATTTTGAGCCACATCAAACCTGGCACAGACAATAATTTTGGCATTTCAGTTCTCAGGCAGAGAGGTTTGCCTTAAGTTCTCTTACCCTTAGTGCCTGTTTTACATACTTATATGAGATGTCCTGTTCATTTTTGTCTCATGCAGTATCACGCGTCATTTGAACAGAGCTAACTCTTCTCATGAAATATGTCCGCAGTCACAGATAGTATTTTGCTCACATTGTACTGCTGTACAACTGGGAGATGTCTCTGCACCATCCCTTGGAGTAAGATTACATATTGCTGTTCTAGTGCAATTGTGCCAAAAGTAGCCCAGTTTCAAAGCTCCCAAACTTGCTGATTTTGACAAAGTACAGACTTTAACACTAAATTTGTCTTATTTGAACACCCATAGGAAAGGGACCTCATTTTAATGGAGGATCATGAGTAATTACCAAAGAAATCTCCTTAGTTTATTCAGCTATTTCTGAAATCATGACCATTCACTTGGATTTCAGCATGTCTCTTTTGAAACCATCTTGTACCAGCTAATTCCAAGTGCAACTGGCCCTGCTGTCACCAGCTATACTTTGAGAGTATGAGACATCATCATCATCATCTGAAATTATGGCTATAAATTGGTCTGAGAATAAACAGCTATGCTGGAAAACTTGGAGAGCTACAATTCAGGCAAGATATTTTACATTTGAAGTGAATATGACTCAAGTTTTCAATCAGAGAAACATGATACATCACTATATAGAGAGAAAAATTGAACAGGTCTCTACTCCTACCAAAAATTTATAATTAGCACCTCAGTGTGATAGGTTTATTTAAAACCAGACACAAGAAATTCCTTGGAAGACATAATGAGCTGCAGAATAGTTTATGGTGAATCCTTGTTGTTACATGGAGTCAAGCACTTTATTAGGAGAGAAAATTTCATTACTTTGCCATTTTGTATACCTGTGTCTTTCTCTGTCTTGAAGATCATTCTTGTCTTTTCTCCTCAGGATGCAGATAATACTGGAAATGGTTCAGAGAAGAGTACCAAGGATGATCAAAGGTCTAGAACATGTTCCATATCAGCACCATTTCTCTATACAAGTGTTGTGTGTCCATTTGCTTGTTTGCTTCTACATCTTAAAGGAGAGAAAAATAAGAATGGAAAGAGGAAGAGGATGGAGACTTGCAAAATCATGAGCAACACAGGAAAAGCAATTGAGAAATATGTTTTGCTATCCTCCAGTACAGTTAATGACAACATCAATTAAAGATAGGAAGTGAGGGGTTCAAAACAGTGATATGGAGGAACTTCCTCTGGCACATTGTAAGTAAGCTGAGGAATTTCTTTCTACAAGATGCTATGAGCTTACTAGTCAATTAGATAAATTGATGAAACAAGAGTGTACTGTACAACCCAATAATTTTATACAAGTAATGTCAAAGAGGTAATTTCTTACTCATTTCTTACATACTCCAAATATTTTCTCTTTTCAGCTTGGTAAGTCCTGAAGATGCATGACTTCATATGTACACTCTTTTGCCATCTTCATGTTTCTATATCTGTCCACAAAATAGTGGGCTAACTTCTTGCTTTCATGTAGTATATGTGTTCTTATACCCTAACTTTTCCTTTCTCTACTGGCTATGACAGTCTCCTGACTGCCTTCAAGAAGAAGAATAGTTAAAAAAGATAATAGAAGGCAGCTTTCTTTTACACTATGTCATTAATAACGCTATTCTTTCTCTTCAGCTGATATTTGGAAATCCAGGTATGTTTTAATTTCCAAGACTTATGGTGAATGGATAACATTACTCTTAAGAATTTAAAAGAATATTTTTAAAAATTGTATTGCAGTGAAATCCAATTATCTCACTGTTATAGGTTATATACCTTTCTTGCATTAAGGGCTTTTGGAAAAGAGGGGTTTTTTTGTTCTGGACAATTTTCATACGGCTGATTTACTGTGCTCAATAGTGTGTGTAATTCCCATTTCTTCTGAAAATTTCAGCTTTTATCTTGTGCCTTCAGTGTGTTTATGGCATTTTCACTTTATATGTAGATATAGATACTGCACATCAGGATTATGAGGGCTATTTTGTAAGACTGTTTCTTACAGAACAAGAAACATCTTTTGCGTAAAAATCCACAAAAATAAATATTTCATATTTATATATTCTTGCAAAACATTGCTTTAAAACATTGAACAAAATATCTGAAGGCTGTTTTACCTTTACAAATTTCTAGATAATTAAGTTTTCCTTTAACTTCAAGAAAAACCCAGTGACATCACTGACGTGTTACACCATCATACTTAAAAAACTCAGGCTTCTTTGTGGCATTAGATGTAGAATTGTAGAATTCTTTGTGTTGGAAAAGATCATTAGGATCATCGCGTCATAGCATCAATGAATTGTTAAGGTTGGAAAAGAGAGAATCATTTTAGGTTGGAAAAGACCTTAAAGATCAAGTCCAACCATTACCCACCATTGGCCATGTCCACCAATAAACTACATCTCTAATCACACACCTACAAGACTTTCAAATAGCTCCAGGGATAGTGACTCAACCACTTCCCTGAGCAGTCTGTTCCAGTTCCTAATGATCCTTTTGGTAAACTATTTTTCCAATATCCAATCTAAAACTCAGCTGGCACAACTTAAGGCCATTTCATCTTATCATACCTCTTGTTATCCAGGAGAAGACACCAATCTCCACCTGGATACGACCTCCAGTTGGGTAGATATGAAAGAAATAAGGACACCCCTGAGCTTCCTTTTCTCGAGGCTAAACAACCTCAGCTCCCTCAGATGCTCCTCATAGGACTTACTCTTTAAATCCTCCACCAGCTTTATTATCCATACACATACAAACGCATTTCATGGGACTAAAAGAAAAAAAAATTGATAAGATGAGTTTATCCCTGGGGATGCTAGTTAGTTTCACTGGAACTCCAAATTAGGCATTCACAATATTATAGCAGATTTGGAATTCTTACAGAGCAGAGGTATTCATAAACCATACATGAGCATAACTATTCAAATGTACATAGATGTGAACATTTTCAAAACTAAATCTTTTCCTCTGCTTATAAATTATTTGCAAATAGACATCCTTTCCCTTTGCAATTTTAACGGAATTTTACTGCAAGTTTTAAATATTGGTTCATTTTTCACTATGAAAATTTTCACTATAGAATATTTGCTATTTTCTATTTTCAGTTGCTATTAATGATGTGCTATTTCATTGATTAAATTAATTTAATAAAAATTATTTTAAAGAATTCTCATGCTCATAATTTTAATATACTGTGTAGATAATAAGGCTTCCTAAAAATGTCTAAAACCAGCAAAAATATAATGAATTTGCAAGCAAGTAATCATTTAATTTTAACCCACTAACACTCTTGGAAAAAAAAAATGACTTAGCCAAGAATTTATAAACTGAGATAATAAAACCCTAATAGATATCAGTAAAACATACTGACATTTTTATATTTCACTCAACTATTTATGAATGCATTGCATTCTTTTTAGCTTTGTGTTGATATTTAACCTACTTTCTCTGATTATGCAACACAGTTACTGCAAAACACATCTTACAGTATTTTTTGGTCAATAAAATAAATATTTTGCTAAGGCTATTGCTGGTTTTTTCATACATCTTATTCTTGCCTTGGGAAAATAAAAGCGAAGCCAGTCCTGCAGTACCACCTTGCTGGGGAAAACAAGAATAAGGCAACATTGATGTTTCACAAAAATGTCATCTTTTCTGGTCAAGGATACAGTATTTCAATATAAATAAATTCATAGGGTCAGTAAATGTAAGAACAATGGATGACGTAACAGGGAAAGAAGAGTTCTCTTCTGGGATATAGCTGATAGCAGATAGCGGGGAGCAGCTAGAATTGAAAATCATTCAGAATCAAAGTAAAAATTCTTATTTGCAAAATCCTTTATTTAAATAAAGGAAGAAAGATATCTCTAGCATCCTGTAAAGAGCAGGAAAGCTGTTATAGTCTGAGCTCAAATTTTCATTTGATACATTGATGTATTTGCACACCTACTCAACAATGAGACCTGTAATTCTTGATGTTAAAAGCTCAGTTAAAAGAATGACACAGTAACAGCATTTCTTTGCTGGAGAAAATAAAGCTTTTTCTTTTGCGGTAGTCTAAAAATATTAATCACCCCTATTTACATTAGCAACAGCGGGACAGCACATGCCCAAATGTTGCATTTTCCAGAAAAAAAACTTTTTAATTTATAGGAGAGTGCCATTTTACTTTATACTTGCAGTGACATGGAAAATGGCATACACAGATCTGGAGGTTTTTACGCTGATTGTTGGTCCTCTAAGAGAAAAACCACTCACACGACTCCTCAGTCCTTTATCACAGCACATGCAGACAGCCAGCCACTATATCATTGTATAAGCCTTTGCTTTAAACACAACTATGCAAAATTCAAAATAAAACCAGGAATGACCACAAAACAGGTATGAGGATAAGACTTCAAAATATAACAGCAGTGGAAACAGAGCTCTAGAATAGCATTTTTATGAAGTTCTTGTTTTAAAAAGAACCATGTAAGAAATTCTGAAAAAAATCTCTCTTATTCCACATCCTAGTGGATTTTCCCTGAAATTTAGGGAATAAAGAAGCAGAGAAGTAAAGTAGGAGAGAAGCTCATGCAGATACTAGTTGTCCAAAAATAGCCACTAACCTGGCGCATAAAAGAAGTAGAAAGATGATTGTAGTAGATGAGGGCTCAGAATAACCTTTTATTCCAGCTTTGGACTGCTAGAAACATCCTCCTTACTCCTGCATTACAATGAGCTTTTTGAACTCTTAAGGAAGGCCTCTCACACACTGAATCACTTTTTGTAAATTTCTGTTTGGTGAGAAATTGGAACTCAAGACTAGTCACATATTTTCTTTCAAATCTCCTCCACTCACTGTAAATGTCTTTTTGAGAAGAACAATTGACTCATTTTCTTGAGTGTTGAATCCTCACAACCTTAAACAAAAATCACTTGAAGCTCAAGTATCCTAAGAAAGTGGAATTCTTTTCCTTCATAACTGACAATTCAGAGTAGCTTAACCCAGATGGACAATGCACAGCTGACTTACCTACTGGTATGGGGGTTTATTTTATTGTTTTGGTTTTGGTTTTGTTGGTGAGTCATGTAGAGCAGCTTGCTCATTTTTCATCTTGTTCACATAAAATATAATTGCTCTAGATGTAGAAAAATTACCTGCATGTGTACCTCTTTGTAAATTTTACATTTTATCTCAAAAATACAGGATACCCTGTGCTTTTTTATGTGTATCATTGAGTACTTTAAGGACAATCTATGCTGACTGATGCAGCAGAACTACAGTCCTAAACCGCTAGTTTCCTTCTCCAATTGTACAAAATGCTCTTTGATGCAAAGAAGCAAAATCATTGTTGGCAGAATATATTTCTTGCTGTGGTTAGCAGTATGATAGGAATTATCATAGAATCATATAAAATATAAAAGCTTGGGTTAGAAAGGACCTTAAATATCATCCAGTTTCAACCCCCATGCCATGACCGGGGATGCCATTCGCTAGAACAGGTTGCTCAGGGCCTCATCCAACCTGGCCTAGAACTCTTCCAGGGATGGGGCATTCATAGCTTCTCTGGGCAACCTGTTCTAGTGCCTCACTACTCAGTGAGTAAATAATTTCTTCTTAACATCCAACTAAAATCTCTCATTTAAAAAAAAAAATTAAACTATTATGCCCATAAATGGGCAAAGTTTTATGCCTTCAGTTTTTCTGCATTTGAAGACTGGTGTCTTGGTCTTTCTCCATTTGAGTTGCAATGAGCCTTAGAAACTAAGCTTTCTTCACATCTGTGAATATAGGGCATCTTTGGATGCTCTAGGAGATATAACGAAGTGTTATACCCTGCTTTATGCAAACTGAAAACTGGGTATTGACTACCACCACAGACTCTTCCCTCCATCCAGGAGTGTCACCAAGATATTTTCTTGTATCAAGACAGTTAGCTTATACTGATGCCTTTTTTCCCTGGTCCTAAAAATTAAGAGCCGGACATGGTTAAGGGATAAAGGGTTTTTACTTGGGTATTTAATAAGGATTCTTACGGTGCACCACTTCGCCAAGGTGGGATGTGCCGACATGCACACACACGATAGATTGCAGATGCAGTTTGGTAGACATTACAAATCAGCGTATCTAATAAAGATGGCCCAATGAGAGGTTCGAATGAATAGTGTTCACATCCTCCCACCCTGTGGAAATCCTCCTGGTATGGGCCAAACCTTAGTTTACAGGATATGTTCTAGAGAGGACCTTGGTTTCTCAAGAATAGCATATGGCTTTTTGGCCTCCAACAGCAAGGCCTCCAGGATGCTTGATCTCTTGGCTTAATAGAATATTAGGACTATGCTAAGTTATCAGACTTAGGGAATTACAAGTCTGAATGCTAAGAGTACTGAGGATTCATAAAAGGTATATAAATGTATGTAAAAGGCAAAAAATTATCTTGGCATCAATACAATGTCTTTAAAAAAGTGATCTTATAATTAAAAGATGAATGCAGTTCTGCTGGGAATGTCAGGATATGGTTTAAATTCTGCACCAGATCACATGATGGAGCAAAGTAGGGGGCCTAAATTGGTGGAGATAATAACATCTGAGTCTTCTCAGTAAAATAATACTCCTGCTTTTTGTGTGCTAACTTGATTATACCAGAATATGCATGCCAAGTTCTACTATAACACCATTGTTTTCTTTGCATTGTATAACACATCAGTATACAGCAGAGTTATATTTACCTTGTTCTTAAGCTGGTGTTACAAAAACTTTCATTTCATATCTGTAAATTTATAAGGTAAATTTCGATATCTAATTACTCTTCGCAAACTGAGGCACATATTTGTAATTCTATCATAGGTCCATCAAAAATATTTAAACTTTTACTATAATTCTTAGTATTAATGACATGAATGTCAATTTATTACTGCTCTAATCTATATAGATTAGCAGATGACAAGTCATGCTGTCTGGCGTACTAAAGCAATTTGTGCTGTTTGTCCTTTGCCAAAAATGACAGATGTGTTAGATTCAACCTGAGATTAAATATTTTGTGTAAGATTGACAACTCTGCCCCTAGCACTCTTAAGAAGTTTGCATTCTTTCATTTTTGATAGAATTAAAAACTGACCACAAGTAAGAAATGGGAACATACCTTATTCTTTCTCTCGTTCCAGCCTCTTTGATTTGGATGACCTCTCCAGATGTTCTGAGTAGTATGCAAGTGCGCAGTTGTGGTAGGGTCCTGTAGAAACATATTAATAACTAAAAACAAATTTAAAAGAGAGAGATGGAAAGGTAGAAAGGTTTTGTTTAAACTGTTGAGAATGAATTATTTTGTGACAACAAAAAATATCAGTGTAACTGCCCAACCAAGCTGATAATGTTGCAGCTTGCAGAACAAGACTTCAGATAGATTCCTAAATTCTGAGAACAAGATAGTTTATTATTTCTGTAGTTTTCGGGACTGCTTTGCACAACAGCAGTGAAAATCTAATTAATCATTATGTCACTACAAAGTTATGCCTGTTAAACTTCAGTAGTTTCATTGAGTTACTCTGATAAATCAGGACCCTGAAGAGTGTAAGCTATTGTAAAGGTCCATCTGTTGGACTGAATCACCCCCTCTGCAAAATAAGAACAGCTGTTGACTACAAAAAATTAACTTTAACTTCAAATATTTTGGCACTGTACTGGATTGACTCCTGTTAAAATGTATAGTAAAGCAAAACAAGACCTAACAAGGATGACTTTTCTCACCATTGTATTATTGTGTAATTGGAAAAGCATAACAGAACCTCTGAAGAAATGAAGAAAGGAAGAGGTTTGAGTTCTAAGACAATCACTAGCACTGAAACAGTTTGAGAGAAAAGCACACAAAAAAATATTCTTTACAGTCCCAGATGATCTTTAAAGTTCTTTCAAACTGGACTGTTCTGTGATAGTGTAATCAGTATGAAATCACTATGCGCCAGCATTTTGTTTCTTGGAAGTATTTAACAAGATACAGAATAAATTAAAAGAAATTAGACGTGTCAAAACATGTGAAAACTTATATTGTTATAGACAGTAATATCAGAAATTTACGTGTGCTAATATTATGTTACAGTATGAAATAGGGCATAAGAATCTGCAAAGCAAATTCAAGGTGTTATGAGAAAGGTTTGTTTACAGAGTTATCACTTGAATTAGCCACAAATAGAAATGTGTCCTCATTTTCCTTTGAAAAATTCTTGTGACAAGTCAAACATAATCACTGAATGGAGCAAAAGTCTTTTAGAACACTGAATTCCACTAAAACTTTAAAGTCTAACAGGTGATATATATATATAAAACAAAAGTCATTTTTTCCTTGTGTCCTCATGTGATACCAATCTTTTAGTGAGGCATAGAACAATTTTTAGCAGGCAAAAACTTCATGAAGAAAGAATTATTGAACTTCTATATTAATCTGGGATTTTTATAATACACACAAGTAAACCAAATCTTGCATTAGTTAAGTGTGGTCACAAACTATAAACCAACATAACATTTTATTACGTATTAATAGGATTTCTGCAATAGCCATACTGTCTTCCTTATTATGAGGCAAAATAAGCCTATCTTATTAAAATTTCCATTTAATTAGAAGCACTACTTTTATCCTTAAGTAACATCTGCAAAAAAGTTGAAATTACCTAATAAAATTTTGCAATAACAACTGTGGGTTTTTCATCCCCTTCTCAGCATTTTTATTTCAGTTCCCTCTCATCTCTCACCAATGTAGTGAAGGAGTGTTGCAGAGAAAAAACACTTCTGCCAGAGGATCCTATAAAAAGTGTGGGGCAAAGAGTTATGATATGTTGAATATTACAGTATGTAGACCTCATATAAGATCTGTAACAGGAGCACCATGAGAAACCTGAAGCACATACATGGCTCATCTTGTTAGCGATGGATGAAACACATAACCACGGGAAGAAAATGTGTCAGTGCTTTATTAAGCATGCTGAGAATCTGGGGTGGGGGGGATTCACGCCCCAAATCCCGACTCCGATTTAACATCGAAAAAGGACAAGTTTTATACGTTTCCGTTATAAAACTACTTCTTAATTATTAAGCCCCGTTGTTTTAAAGCATGCAACCGTGGAAGCTCTGGTATACCTTCATTGGATTAAAACAATCGTTCTCCCTGCCCCTTAACAACCACCCGATTCTATCATATGATTATACAGGTGCAATTTCACATGATTCAATAGAAGCTAGAAACTTAACATTTTGTTCCATCCCAGACCTAACTGACCTAGTTCTGAATCTATTGTACATGCTCTCTTGATTCCAGATTTCAGCCCTATGCTAACAATCTAGGGCATGAAACACACAGAAAACCTAATCTAATCTTTTTGACTAACAACAGACTTACAAGTTCAACCTAAACACAAGTCCTGCAAGCAATAACTTTACAGCAAAAGTTAATGAAATCAGAAGTATTTCAATCAGGACCTATTGTAATAATCTCCAATCTTTCTTCAATATTGAGTTTTGTCCTAATCTGTACCCTGTATGTTGTAAGAAAGAAGTGTGAGAAAAAATAAATCATTTCGAAATTTTTAATAGCTAAAGCAGTACATTCCCAGTGGTGCCATCACAAACGCAGCCTTCGTGAAACCAAAGGTCAGGCTGACGGTAGGAAAAGAATCACATGGCTGGAGATTCATGACAAGAGTGTCTTCAGGGCTGGAAAACAGAAGGCTACAACATTTCTTCCTTTATCCCTCTATTTACTGTTCAGTCTTCAGACAAAAATATCCTTGGGCTTTGCCTTGCTTTCCAGGGATTTACTGTGATCTTTCATGGACCACAGGAGGATTCTTAGTCTATCATTCTGGAGGATCAGAAAATGCCAAGGTTAGTCAGGTTCCTTAACTCATCCTTCCAGAGTAAAAAATTCTGTGTTTACAAAGGAATACTTTGCTTTATAATTTTTAAAAGTCCATGACAACAAGAGATGATCAAATAACTTCTAATTATACTTACATGAAGGTTTTAGATGGAATTTCATAAGGTGCTTGTTTGGGGTTTTTTTGTTGGTTTTGCTAGATTAAAGAGTATAATGTCTCTAATTTAGTAAACTAATATCCTCTGCCCTTTCTTATCATATTACACTTAGTATTAAAAATCAAAAGGCAATTTAAGTAAAAAAAACAAGCAATAAACATCCCTGATTTCAAGCAGGGAAAAAATTCAGTTTAAGAGACTTTTCAGGGTAATGTTTTACTTAAATACCCAGCATTGTCCAGCAATGTTCATGGGTAAGAAAATCAACACTCAAATAGCACCCAAGAATAATTTTATCTATTTCTTGAATGTACATAACTTAAACTTACAAAATAGTATCAAGAAAATCAATTTTTTTTTTCTGGTGCTTAGAAGTTTCCAAGACCATTCTGGAAGGATGAGCACTGAATCACAGTTTTCACAGAATAATTTATTTCCTGTCCTCTCTATGGAATATTTTGGTTACAATAGTTTCTCTAATTACTTAGAACTAAATAAAAGAAAACAAAACAGGTTTGCATATTCCCCTGTGGCTCTGTCATGTAGCCTTCAGCTGCATAGTGGAGCTAACTGCAAGGACCACTTTGAATCACAGAGAATGAATAAACTTGCAGCAGTAAATGTCAGTGACAGACTTATTAACAACTTCCCTCTCTTCACAGTAATTAAGAAAACTCTCCAACTTCTGAGCTGCATTTTTTGAAACTCTTAGATATTTTTACAATGTCTTCATTACTCTACATAGTGCCCAAAGCCATGTAGTTATCCATCTTTGTTTGGCTAACTTCTTTTCTTCAAAGAGGCTCGTGACATTAGGAAATACATCATTTACACGCAGAATGACTGAAAAGCTCCTACAGAGAAATAAAGCTTTGAAGAAGTAAAAGAAATATTTTAGAAGTTTTTCTTTTCTTTCCTGAAATTACTTTTGTTTCTTCACACAGGACATCTGCACTGACATCTAAATAAGGATGAAAAAGGAATAGGCAAGTAGTTATTATTTGATTGACCTTCACTCTCAAAATTTTTGCATATCAAACAAAATATTTTGGCACTTTATATGAGCAATTTTCCTTATGAGAAAGCTGTCTTGTTAAGACCCAGAACTTTACTATGTTTGGAAAGCAAATGGTGGAAATGCAAACCATGTTACAAAAAATACCCCAATAAAAACACAAACAAAACAAACAAGCAATAAAAACAACAGAAAAGACCCACAAAAAAGCCAGCACAAAGAGTATATAAGTTCTATTAAAACTGAAGTTTTGGCAGTAGTTTTCTACTCTCATCATCAATCTCCCCTTTAACATTGCTTTGTGACTGCAATAGCAAAAAATAGAAGGAAAGAATAAGGCAACTGTTGAACCAGATGTGAGTATCATAGTTTTTAAATTTATGTTTCCAAATTTTTATATCAAAATAAAAGTATTGTTATTGTCACTACTAATATTCTTCAATTACCTTATTTTTGTGCTGGCTAAGACTCCATATAATTATTATTTCCTTCTCATTTCTTCTGGTTTGCCCCAGTTGATCTTCAGATTTCTGAAAAGTGACTGCAAATCTACTGGAATTGTAAAGTGATGCAATTCATAGCTTTGTGCTCAAAAAAACATGGAAAGAAAATAGGAGGGCCTTCTTAAGTAAATTGAAGAAAATATAGCCTGCAGGCATGAAGGATGTAAGAGAGGAGGAAAAAAATCACATCTTCATATCATTTAACATGGAAACTTGATTTCTTTTAATGACTATCCATAAATTTTCCAAACAAAAGTTGGTTGCAGGAGTATTTGCAGACTTAAAAACTCAATGTTTTTTCAAACTGTGGGCCTATTTGCAAAAGACCAAATGATGAGAAGTTATCTGGTTGTTATCTATTGAAGGGTTAAACAAAATCTCTGATTACTCTTTAGAATGTAATGCACCTTGACTATATAGTTTATGCTACATGGAACCATGCATGCTCTTGGATTTTACTGAGGATTATTTAATGCTTTTATCAGAAGCAGAACAACACTTAGTCTTTCATCTTAATTATATTCTTGACAAGACAAAGTGCACAATACTCAGCTGTTGAAAAGGACATTTCTTTTCATTTTTAAAGATGCTACAATTTTCTTTATCTCTGTAACCAAGAAGTTGCAATGATATCATGCATCCAAGGTGTTCAATGTGTATTTGTTTCTGTCACGACACTACAACAGTGTTAGGCACTCGGTGAAGCTGACAGTTACCAGAGATGTTGCATCTATGGTAAATAGCTGTAATATAGCCCACTAGAGAAAAATTAGTTTCACATGCCATTTTCACAGTTTGTATGATGCCATGGAGTAGGAAGCTATCTTCAGCAAGGTCTGTCATAAGCAATCTTTGATGTCTATATGGGAAAAATGGAAAAAGTAACAGAAAATTTTCACATCAAGACTTTTTGACTTTCTATATAGCGTATTAGAAACTGACAGGATGTCAGTGTTTTTCAGTATATTTACATAAATATATGTGCAAATTCCAGCAATTTAGTTTTATCGAGGAAAATTCAAATCCCAGTAAGTTATATAACTGAAAATTGAGATTGCTTAAAAGTGTTAAATTTTACCATAATCTCAAAATATCTTGCAAAAAACTGTCTTTTGTTGGATTTGATGCTGAATATTTTAGTCTCTTCTTTTCTCCCTTTGTTTTGCATTTCAACTTTTTAACTTTCCACAACTTAAGAAATGAGACATTAATATTTCCACTGTCTTTGGGAAAACCTTAAAAATTTTCTGTGTTCAGACCCTACTGATGCATTTGACATAAGTTTATTTGAAGTATAGTCTAGACTGAATTTTAATACTATGAAAAAACCTGCACTGCTATTATCAGAAAATGTGAGACCACAAGTGACAGTGATAATTATGGTGGGTGTCTGTAAGTCACAACCAATTTCTTTTCTGCTTACCTACGTAATTTAACCTTGATGTGACAAGGCCACCATTCTCCAAGTAATGGCAGCAGAGGAGGAAGTGACAATTTTTATTACGTTTTATGATTAGGACATTTGCCAGATGGAGTTCAAATGTAATCTGTCCTGTCATTTCATACAGGTGACCCATTAACCAACAGAAGCTGGCTACACTGTCATTGTACAACCTCTGAGAAGAATAGATTTTACATAGTGATTGCAACTAACATTATGTAGCTTACTGAAGGTTGTACTAACCACAGCTAGACAAGAACTTCACTATTATCATTCAGCCGCAGGTTATGAATATTTACCATTCAACAAGGTTGGTTTTTTTCAGTAGATTTGGCTTTGGAAACCTAAGGGTTATTTCAAGCATTTAAGGCTGACACAGGACACAGGATGTAGCTGACCAGACCTTTGAACACAATCTCATCCAAATTCCAGTAATCTGTAGCAGTGAAGGCTTTTAGATATATCCCTCATTTGTCCTTTAGGATAGTGCCTATTCTCTTCACATCTCAACCTTTCTAATAGCCAAGAAAGGACAAGGCAGAAGTGAATCTGTGAGTCTGCACTTGGGTAAATTTTCATCAAATAGATCTTGGCTTTCCTAAAACAGGAGTCCTTGCGTGGTCCTGCCAGTTTGATCTTCCCCATTTCCTCTCCCCTTTAGAACGAACAGTCGTGGTCTATGATATGTGGAGGAAAAAAAATAAACAAGAAAAGAAGTGTTAGCTGGTAATGGAGCATAAAACTGAAGATATGATCTCCAGAATCTGTTTTTACCTTCCATTATACTACCTGGCACAATACCAAATTTTTAGTTACCAAAACTGAAAGCCTTAACTTAGTCTTCATTAAAATCATTGGATTATAACAGACAATATAAAAATAAGTCTTAGGGTAATATAAAAAAATTCATATACTCCATTTATTTCCTTTGATACTTTAAGCAGCTTGGTGTTCTGCCAAACCGAAAGATATAAATCATGCTTTGCATTCGCCTGAAAATGCAAGTCATCTAAAGTCAATTCCCCTCAATGAAATTTTTTATTGTAATGGGTCCAAGATTATTTTTTTCTGTTTTGTTCTTATGGAATATTTCAAGATGCTTACCTTCACTGTTCTGCTCATGCATCTAAAATAGTAATTCTGTGCAATTACTATTAGGGCCTCTGATCAGTCAAACCTTTTTCATTTCTTTCTAGATCAGAAACATACAGTTTCAGGGGAGTAAAAAAAAAAAAAAAAAGGCAACAGAATCTAAAAAGACACACACGAAAAAGAGAACATACTCCAAAACCAAAAATACTGCCACTAAAGAAGCTCCTACTTCTTTTCCAAATGTATTGATAACCTTAAATATCATGGGTGTTTTCGGCTGTTTTGAGAAACTGAATTAACATCAGCCCTCTCAACTACATTTAGTTAGGTAATTTTTTGAACAATAGGTAAACAACAGAGTATATATATACACACACACACATACATATAGTATATTAGTACATTCATGCTACTCTTAGTTATTATGAAAGGGCAGTTAACCACAGCACCAACAAGCTGGCTGTGGAAAGAAAGCTAAAACAGGTGGTTCAATAATTTCAAGATACTGTTTCAGTTTGTTTATATTCCAACAGTAGTAATAAATTTTAATAACCTCTCTAAAAGCATAGCACAGACTAAGCATTATAGTAGTATTTATTGTATAATTGTTACGAAGAGCAGCACTACAAGTGTGGACAAGTTTGAGATGCTTTTAAGTCTATGTCATATTTGATAGACTCCAACTCTGCCCTTTTTACGAGGAAGCTACAAAAATCACTATGGTAGTAGACTTCTCCATCACAGTATGGTAATTTCAGATTCTCTCCTCAATATGAAATTTTGTTACATTTCTAATCCTTTACCTTGGTTTCGTGTGTTACACTGATATCTGGCGTGCCTATTTAAATATATTCTATGTGACTTTTGTTAAGAAAATACCTATTATGTATTACAGAATGTGTAATCCCTGTTGTTAGGCAACTACAGTAAATATGGGAGAAACTGGGGGCAGCAGAGCTTTAATGCTCAAAGACACTGACCTGTTCAACATGATAAACACCCGTCTAAGAAGAGGTAGGAAACATAACTGCTGCATACCTTTGCCTTTGTTTTAACTTGTATTTACAGCCTTATGGAGTTTGCAAACTACACACTGTGAAGCATTAGAACACAATAAATAATGATTCCTTAACACAAAGAAGTTACTGGGTCACAACTGGTTATTTAACAAGATTTCTATAGGGTGAAGTAGGAAGAGCTGTGGTATTAAGTGATCATTGAGAGTTCGGTATCAATTCTGGCGGTACTTAAGGAAAGAAGACGAAGGTGAACAATTGCATGTGAAATTACTTTCTTTTATTCTGCATCTAGTGCAGATTTTCAAGGTTTAAGGGCTTTCCAAACATGATTGACTGCTAACTGCAATATTAGAGTTCTGGTTTGTAATACTTGACAGCTGACATCTAAGCTCTAAATCCATATTCTTCATTTTAATTCTCAGTAATGGAAGAGAAAATAAGCAGTCTGTTGTTTTCACCCTCTCAAATTCTTCTGAACTACTTTTTTAAAAGTTTGCTAATAAACTGCAGCTGGCTATACTCAAAGATATTCTCTCTGCTCTCCTCCCTCTTTGATCACTGAAGTGTTTTCAGACACTGTAAATTATTTATGGCTTATCTATTACTTCCTGGGGCTTTCAGGGTTTTGTGCTCCAGTGATTTTGCTGTTACCTCAGCCTTACTTCAGTAGTTCTTGTCATATCCTTCCAGCAAGACCCCGAAATTTTATTTATGTTTACTTCTCTCTGCCCCACTTGTGCCGAGGTTTCTGAGCTGCCATGCCTTCAATGACTAAGGTCAGTTCACAGTGTAACCCTCAACCTTAATATATCCATATTTTTCCCTACTAAATCTTCAGTTGGAGTCTTAGATATTTTTACTGTAGGTTTTAATGAAAAAATCTTTGCATTTGACATACATTTAGTTGTCTGTTTGTCCAGCTGTGAAAAGGAATTTTTCAAATTTTATGTGTAGGCGAGTTAGCATTAGTTTTTGTTCTTTCTCAATGTGCTCAGCATCCATCATTTTGTACTTTTTCCTACTCACAATATTTTTGTATCCTATCTAGACTTTTCAGCACTGATTACTTCATTCAGGTTGTTTGTTGAACACTCATACCTCTTGTTATGAACCACCGTGTATATCTATTTTATGAACTTTTGATTATCTTCCAAGTATGCTAGAAACACTGTGCCACATGTGGTTGCGTTTGTTCCTTTAGTGTTTTCCTGAATTTATTATTTTTTGAAGAACACATGTGCATATGACAGTGACATATATACATCATTGTAAGCAGAACAAGTTTTCTCACTTTCATATTCATTGCCAAAATGGTTTCTCTTCTTTCTTTATCATATATTTCTGCCCTATGATTAGGTATTACTTTCACTTCTAAGAAATAAAAAAAGATATATATCAGCTGCAATTAAAAAAAAATACTGGAATAGATAGCTAAGATTAGATTTAATATGAAGTCTTTTCAGTGCAATAAATTTTACTTTTCCTGACAGCTGCCCTACTTATCTTTGTAGTCAGGTTACATGTCATGCCTAATTTAAAACTGAAAAGAAAACTGAAAAGAAAAAAAAATTAAAAAGACAACAAAACAAACTAACAAAAAACCCCAAAAACCAAACCAACAAAGAAATAAACAACAACCAAAAAAAAAAACCACCAAAAAAAAAAAACCAAACCCATCAAAAACCCAACAAACCAAGAGCACAATTTAAAAATACAAATATCTTCTCACATCAAACTGTATGTCTGAGGAAGACATTTTTCCTGTCACTGTGGTTCTAGCCCCACTCTGTTGAATTAAATGGGATTATTGCCATTGAGTCATCTGGAATAAGTACTGAGTCACTTGAAGGCGATGGGTGAGATAAAAAAGCTGTGCAGTCTGTCAGATGAATTCCCTTTAAAGAAGATAAACAGTTGTACACATTTTGGTTATAGCTATTGTTAGAAGCTGATGTTGAGGTGATAACGTAATTAATAGTGCTGTGAAATATTAAATTTAACATGCTGCATATTGATGTTTCTTCCCAGGAAATCCTTGATGCTTACTGTTTCTGTCAGACAAGGTAACATGCCTGAATATTTCATCTGACAGGAACAGCAACTCTGCATAAGCAGCTCTGGAAAACAACCAAACAATGAAAAGGGACAGCTAAATATTTTTAATGGTGCTCATAAAGTAAATTCATTCTGTCCAGGATCTGTAAGACTCTGTGTGACGGCAGTCTATACTCCATTGAGACAAAAATTACAGATATAGACAGATAATATACTGAAAGAGTTCATATTTGTTTCCAAAGACTGCTAAGTCTCAAACTTAAAAAGCAAAAGCACAAACTTCTTTGTGGGAAACAAAGGAGCTATTTAATGATGCTGCTAAATAAAATGTACAAAATGCAAATTGCATTGTTTTTATTACTTGCAATTCTTCTTATTATTAATAAGTAATACTTATTGTTAATTATTAAGATTATTAATATCTTTTTCAGTGCCATGTTTATGCACTATGTTGTGTTAATTTCTTTATCATGGGAAAAATCAAATGTGGTCTTAACCTTAACTTTCCACTGGGAAGACTATGTGCTGTCACAGTCAGTTGGTGCAACTACAAAAGTCCAGCAGTATTCAGTGTACTGGAAGACTTTGGGGTGCTGCAGAATCTTATTTACCTACAAGAAATTAAAAAAAAAAAAAAAGCCTTTCTTCAGTGCAGCAAACATCACCTTTCAGTTAGGTGTTTATGCATTCAGCAACTGGACGACTACTTTCCAGCCAACTTCCCATTGACAGTGGAGGTCAAGACTAAAGAATATGCTGATGGCCACAAACTGCATAGCAGTAAAATAATGGGGAGATTACATATATATTCCCCTAAGTCTAAAGGAATATATACGCACATCAAATTGTGAAGACGAATCCATCAAGCACCTACAAGCAGCATGTCTGCAATGCAATTTTAGCCTTTGCAGGAAATTCAACATTTGCATTTAATTGAGCTTTTTCTTCGAGAACTCAATACCACTCAGTAATATTGCAAGAAAGCATGGTTACGGAAAGGAAATTTTTTTTATCTTACTGCCCCTGAGGGGCAGGGGGAGGAAATGGAATTCCCCAGTAGCTGGAACAACAGACCTAGTTGCAGTGCCTTCAAATCATTTAAGCAAGGTTCTGACACCTATATAGAAGCAAAAGCACTCTTTGAGAAAGAGAATTTCAGTATATAGTAACATTTAGAAAGTTATGTGAAACTAAAAATGCTGATATATTTAAGATGAAAGAGTTATCAAACAGTACCTTGTATGATTAAAGATTACAACTCCTCAACAGAAATATAATGCTATTATAAAGCACAAGTTTAATAGAGTCTACATATACAAGAAAATAATTTGATTATTTTCTTGTTTATATTCAATTAATGACTCAGTTAGACAACTCGAGAACTTTGACAGAACCCGTTATAAGATGGTTGACCAGACAGTGACCAGAACCACAGAAGAGATTTCAGGACCAGATAAAGTGAGGAAAACCTATGTATCTCTCTCAAGCTGAAAAAGAAAAAAATAATTTCATGTCTAGAAAGCAGGCAACTTATGTCTATGCTATGGAGACTGACCATCAGAAAACTGGAAGTCAACACAAGTGGAAGAAGGGGTAATTGACTCCCTATAGGAAGCATCTGTTGAAGGAGTCTGAGAGACCTCTGGTAGACATTCTATTCTTTTCTGCAGATACCATGCAGAACTTAATCAGAAAAGGAATGTCCATAGTTAGCTACATCCTTCCTCTGCCAATACAATTTAGTCCGATATTCGGAATCCAGCGGATTCCAAAGTGTCATGCGCAGATCAGAGCAGCACAAATGCAAATAGGCACTTGAACACTTTACGTGGAAGAATTGGTACAGATTAGATGAGCAAAAAAATAGTTGCTATTTTCTATATTCATTAACTTTTGTGTATTTTACAGATGAATATATATGACACACTTAGACAAATCTTATAGTGTAAACCCAAAACTTTTCTGTTCCTGAATGCCTTCACTTATTTTATAGCTTTGGTGACTGGGCTGGAAAGATGCCAGGTTGTGTGGGTCTGACAATGGGGATTTGTTGCAATTAACCTTATGTTTCAGCATCAGTACAGCAGAAAGTACTGATACACAAGGTTTAACAACACCCAGAGTAAAGGATGTATATATAGCTATAAAAAATAATATGCTTGGTCAGAGATTTAGCGTATGCAAACCTCCTACACATTCAGAAGGATGATAGACACTCATATTACCAGCTAACCTTTGATATGGAAACCAAGCGGCTACATAACCCAAAGTCTGATTGTTTCTGCAAATTTCTTTTTCTGGTGTCTTTTTTCACAGTCTGTTTTGTCATGCCTTTCATACTGATATCTAAAGGCCACCAGCTTGTTTCACATTATCAGGAAATGTTTATCAAATGAAATTTCTATAGTTTTAACACCAAATTGAACCCAATGTACTATGTATGATTTTATCACAGGACTATTCCATTTTTTGGCAATTTCTGTATTGTCCCAAGGAACTACAGTGAGATTCACAAAAAGCATCTAAACAGAGGAATCTGCCAGTGCTCTTGCTTCCCATCCATGACTGCAATTAACAGCAGCACTAAGTGAGGATGGGACACATTAATTCCTGTGCCCAAGAGGGTGTTCTTCACAGCACATCAACATACTGTCTTATGAACCGTATGACTCATTGCTCTGTGACAACTGGTATTCTCAAACCCTAACAGATGTTCGCTAACATAACTTGAGAACTGAAACTACATTTTCTTATTGGAAATAGTGATAATTATGCGGATTTCTCATTCCTTCCCAGCTGACAAAATGAAAAGACTTTTCTGTGTGTCTTCTTTATCAATGATTCTGCCAGAGGAAGCCTAAATTTGCTTTAGAAGGGAGGAAGTTAATAATCCAGGTATGTTGTAATGATGATGCAGCTGAGTCTGTTACGTGATTGAAATCGTATAAGCATATGTTACTCTAGGCTACTGCAGAGTAATTTTTAGTCAGGTCCAGTATATCTCAAAGGTTTGACTCACAGCTTTAGTACAATTCCAAAATCCCTGCAAGTGCATTTTTTTTTAATTGTTGATAGGCACACTGAGTGAGAGATGGAAAGTAATATAAAGTTTCCGCAGCACCCTTTGATATTAGGAAGGAATGTATTTGAAATCATCCCTTCTGACAATTAAACGGCCAAAACAGGAACAGTAGTCTCCAAACCACTAATATATATTAATGGGAGTAATTATTTGGAAGGGGAATAAGAATTTAAGAACAGTAATGACTGATCAGTCAAGGCTGATATTTTTATAATTAGTGCTCGATATATTCCTTCTCCTTGGATCATCTATCCAGTTGATTTTAGTATGTCAAATATCCAATTTGACACAATTCTGCTCTTTAAGTGTCCCATTTTAGGAAAAGCCACCTCTAGCTTGTTTCAAACTGCTTGCCTGCTATTCTAATTTGGCACTCTCTATTTATTGGATCAGAATACAAACTGGATTAATCTTACCATGCAACTGCTTTACTATTTGTAGATGCTTAAAAATCCCTGTATCATAAGAAGCATGATTTCTAAAGTTCTGCGTACAGTGAAATACTTTGTTTTAAGGATATGGAAGAATATTTTTTTCTCTTTTTTTTTTTTCATGGGAGGATACATTTAGATTGGCCAAAGAATCATTCAGCTTCAAAATTTCAAAGTTGACTTTTACATTGGACATTGCACCACATAACACGCTTGTTGTAGTCTCTTATGACAGAAATACCTGCATTTGCACTTATAATTTACAGTGGCAGTGCTGTTTACTGCTCTTCTTTGCCATTTTTTCAGATCTCCTAGACTGAAAAAATCCTGAACCTCTGAGGTAGCAGTATTTTATCTGTATTACCTCTCTGGTATCTTTTTTGTTGTTTTAACTAAGTGTGATGTAGTGGGAGATAAGACATATTTAGAGAAACCAATAAACTCTTTTACAGCCTACAGATGATTTATCTATATCAGTTCCTTTGACTCCTCTGCCATTTGACTGAAACAATTTAATCTTTTCAAATATTTCTAACTTTCAGATAAGAAGGTCTTTTTAAGTATCCAGTTGTGTGGGCATGTAAAAAGTCTGAACACAAATTTCCATGTTCTAGTTTTTGACTGACTCATTTGAACACTTTAGTTCTTCATGCCTAGATCCTCACCAGTAAGGCCAGTATATAATTAATGAAAATTCACTGTGCATATTAAAAATTAAGTCATATTAGTAAGTCCTTTTTAATTGAAATACCAATGTGTGGGGTGATGACAACTTAATGGCAGATGGAACTCAATGAACCACAGAAAAGAAAAATTCAAAACCAGCTGATCTGGTTGAGGTGCTGTCAGATGGAAAAATAGATGTGATGTCTTCCTTACATTTGATTAGAGGAAAATTAAAACACATAAAAGACACCTTCAGAATATATTGTGTTCTTAATTAATGTGGTTTTGAGATGGTTGATGTGTAGAAAAAGTGATTATCCTAACCTGCTTGAAAGAGGGGCATTTAAGTTGTACTGGAACAAACCTACTGGGCTTATATGCAGACCGCAGATGTTCACGCACTTAGCAGAAAGCTAGGTGAGTTCAGCCCCTTAGAAGGTACTGTGGGCTTGTACCAGACAACTGCTGGGAAAATGGCTAAATGGACTAAAAGTATAAACTCCCCAACAAACAAACCTCGAAGAAGGGAAACTTCATGGTTAAATTTCTTGGGAAGCTGCTCAGACAAAACTTCTTAGATTGAGCAGTATCTTATCACTTTTTAGTATCAACCAAATCAATATCTAGAAACAATGATTTGATTTGTGAATCCAAATATTTTTTCAATTTTAATTTATGTCTAAAACAAGAACTCTTTCTATTTTTAGTCCTGAATACTTTTTTGGTAGTGTGAGCAAATGAGTCTAGCTAGGGTCATAAAAAAACGCCTGTGAATTCTTCCCTGTTCCTTGAAAGCAGTAGTAGATTTAACACACTAAGCTACATTCCAAGTACTGTCCTTGATAATATAGAATTAACGCTTGTTGGTTTTGACAGAAATTGTACATCCAAAATAAAAACCCACTTTCAGTTAGCTGTGCCCTTCGGGGCTATATTTAATTGACTTTAGGACAGAGAGCAGGGTTATCTCCCTCATCTCATAGACCAGCTGCAATGCTGCTTCCAGCAATGAAACCTTTGCACCTTCAGGAGAGAAATCCTTCAGTAAAAAAGTGCTGTTAAATGCTCTTGGTAATATTGTGAACAGGATTGTTACTGAGTGCCCCATATAACATTGGAATTCTGGCACAGAAGAATAACTGAACTAAATTATTTTCATTCCTACCCAGGATATCAGAAAGATCTGTAGTAGTTGCCCTTGAGCAAAAGGGCAAAAAAGAAAAAGGGCATTTGATCTTAAAAATGGCTTACTTATTCTCATTAATGAGCAGGATATCCTTTGTGAATTATAAAAGAAATAATGAAATGAAAGAAAAATGTATTGATAAAAAGCAATTAGAATAAATCCCGAAGAAGCCCAACTCATGAGAATATGGAAGTTGGTTTAAGCTTGAGTAGGTAGAGCAATCATATACACATTTTAATTACTTCACTTTTTCCCCCAGGTGCTAGATTTGTTGATGGCCATGGTATATTTAATGAGGTCATACAATGCTTTTAAAATTTTTTTTATTTGAAATATCCATATCTGTAGCAGTTTTTTAAATGCTTTGAGCAACTATTATTATTCTTTTCTTTTAAACAGCTGATACAGGAAGAATTAAAGAATTTCCAGAAAGCTATTCAGATTTTCTTCTGAAAGATTTTAATAGTGGTAAATAGAATAAGTAATTTTTAACCACATCCCAAGCTACTGGAGTTTGTGCCCACAGCTACAGGCACAAACACATTTGTACTTGTTTACAGCAATATTTTATTCTTATAGTTCACATTTCTCTAAAATTTCTTTAAATTTTTTTGGATGCTGCTAATTTTATATTTCCTAATAATCACCCATAAATATAAAACTACATAAAATACCACCTAAATATTAGAACATTAAAAGAAAAGGTTGTTTGATAACTAGTGTGAAATAGCCAGCTCTACAGGAATCAGGAATAGCTAGTGCAAATAACTTTGCCAACACATTTTTAAAAAACCTGAAGTACTTCCTTTTTCTCTGTTTTTGAATTGGACCATCATCATGGTTTAGCTCTGGTGGGCAACCAGCACCGTGCAACCACTTGCTCATTGTAAGGGCAAGAGTGAGAAAACTCATGGGTTGCAATAAACAAAGTTTAGTAGGGGAAGTTGAATCTGCACATGCAATCAAAGCAAATCAAGGAATTCATTGCCTACTTTCTATGGGCAGTGTTCAGCCACCTCCAGGAAAACATTTGTAACGGTGATGGAATAAAAACTCCAGAAGACAAATATCAGCACTTGTCCATCTGCTGTATCTTTCTTTCCCAAACTTCTGTTGCTGAGCACGATGTCACATGGTATGGATATTCCTTTGCTCAGTTGTGATCAGCTGTCCTGGCTGTGCCTCCTCTCACGCCTCCACTTGCTAAGCCCCAGCCTACTTGTCTAGAGGAACAGAGTGAAAAACAGAGAGGACCTCAATGTTATAAAAAATAGTAAAACAAAGTATAAGAAATATCTAATATAAAAAGTAAAAAAAAATATATGGATGAAAAAATGTTGCTAAAAAATCCCCTATATTCCTAAACTTACCCTTTTGAAATCCTAGCTTTCAGTTCTAATCTCTTCTCTTGCTATTACTACTCTAATACAGATCAATAATATTTTAATCATTTTGAAAATAAACTCTTGCAAATAGCTAATTTAATAATGTTGAAAAATTACATTCATTTTTTTTTTAAATTCTCATTTAAAACCAAAGTAAGTATATTTTGATGTTGGTCTAAATTGGGAAATAATTTGCATTACACTTCTGCATTACACTTCAATATCTGAGCTAGTTAGGTATCTTTTTGAGCAGTCAGAAATTTCAGCTATTCACTTAGGCATATCTCAGTCAAAGGGAATTCACAAAATTGTGGATGTTAGCTGTGATGTACTCGTAGTAAGTATCCATGTCTGCCATACTAAGTTGCATTTTACATCAGTAAGGGAAGCCTTAAGATATACACAGAATACTTAGTTATCAGGAACTTATTTATCAGGAAAAGCTAACATAATATCTTTGAGTCATTCCAGTCTAGTAAATCAATTCTGAAAGATCATGCTGATGATTGCACGATCACAATCTATAATGTAGAAAATAAGAGAATCGCAAGGTTAGTTCCAGATCAAATCTGGGTGGATACCTACTTTATTTAATGATTATGTGGGACTAAATCTATTAAAATGTTAAAAGCTGTATTTTTAAAGTGCTGCTCATCTATTTAGAGAAAACTTTAAAACTGTTGTAAATGAAGAAGGTAGGAAAGAAAAGACTCTGTGGTTTTAGGGTTTTGTAAATAAATCTTATTTCATTTGGTTTTAAAGGTAGTTAATTTAGGAGATCTTCAGTGGTAAAAATCATTGGTAACTCTTAAGTATAAGTTATCTGAAAACTTTTAATAGATTTGTTTTATTTGCACTATTTTCTTCTAACACAAATATTTCAGATAAGGTAGGTTTCAAGTCACATTCATCTGGCTTGGCAAACAAAGCTTATGTGTCCTTCAGATTATCTCAATTATGCCCATGGTGAAAAAAGACGCTTCTGAAAACTAGTTAATGAAAAGCTGCAGATTCTAAATCTTAACAGAGTTCTACAGTAGCTGTATTATAGAAAACAGTATTAATCAGCTCAGGGTAGATTTATATGTATTTACTTGTAAGTCAGCAAACATTCATAGCAACCTGGTAGCTATTTTTAAAAGAGATTTCAAAATTTAATCACGTTTCAGATTTGACAATGCTGCCATTTAGCTTACCAAAATGATAGATAAAAATCCTCTTACTGCTGCTTATATCATAACCATTAAAAAAATAAACAACCCCCCCTCAAACAAAAAAGCCTCAAAAACAAAACTCCAAAAACAATAATGAGGGGAAAAAAAAAAGTATTTCTGGATTTAGTATTACTAGAATTGTATGTAGATTATTGCAAAAAAAGGTCAAATTTGAACTACTGTTCCAGCTATGGTTGCAGAGGGGTAGAATGATACAAGTTTGTTCATCCATTCTTTGAAAGACCATGCCTGTGGTTTTTTACAAATTAGCAAGACTGAATAATTTAAGGGGAAGAGACAAAACCAGAGCAGGACTGCATGTGAATACAAAAAGTATTTTTGCCAATAAAGAGTGACCTAAACTGGCATCTCATGTATACTCAAAAGTGTACCAATCTCTTCTTCACTCAACCTGTTCCTGCTCTCAGAGCACCTAGCTGTACCCCCCTGGTCTTGTACAGCAAAAAATATTCCAAGCATTTCTCATCTGTATCTGACATGATCAAAAGTCTATTGAGCTCCCAATTTAGTACTGATTCTTCCCTGGATCAGTAGCTTAATTATTTTACTGTCAAGTCATCTGCTTTTCAGAAGCTCACACTAATATTTCTCAAATTCCCCTTGAAGCTACATTCCCTGAAAAACTGGTCCTGCAGTACAGGGTTTGACATTCAGTGCTATAATTCCTAACTCCTTGCCAAATCACTTGCTGATGAATAATATCCATTGACTGTCTGCCCAAAGTCTTTTCAACAGCCTAAGTCTAACTAAAACCATCCTATCTTCATGCTCAATTCCTTGCTGCAAGAGCAGTGCCTGCCTCCATATTACAATGCTACAATCCAAGGTCTCATTTCTTACAACTCAACCAAACATGGCCAGTTTCTAGCAGCCCTGAATAATGAAATGCTTTTATATGGAAAATGGAAATATTGCCAGAACTGAGTCTTTCTGGAAGCTAAGAACACATTATTTTCTTGCTCTACCATTAATAGTCAAAGGAACCCAACATCAACACAACATGTTAAATTTTCATTAATGGAATGCAGCTGTGAATAGTCACATCAGTGAGCTTGATCCCGTAGACGGAGAGTTTTGGAAGGATTCTCAAGGCTGGCATAATCATTGTTTGTTGAATAAAGTATTGTTTTGATCAAAATTTACAGTCAAAAAAGAGTTCCTCTATGTTTCATTTGATGTAAAATTTGAAGTTTGTATTGTTGGTAGCCTAAGAGTCAGATCAGACCCCATGGGAAACTTGATTAACAATGGATGTTGTTTTTACATACATTCTATTACATTCTGCTAAATAAAGAATACAGTGAATAATTCTGATTGCAGTAATTCAAAAAACTGTTAAACCAACCAGGTTCCATTTTCTTTTCTTACACTTCCCTTGTGCCATATCATATTGAACCTTGGTTATTAAAGTCCCCAAATAAGTTGCTGTCTGAGCATTTAGAGCACTTTTTAATCTTCTGAGCATTGCTAATCTACTTCATTGGCACAGAACACTCCTAAGCACTGAGAAGCCTCAAGGAAGTTGTAACTGAAGTTTCAAGCTGAAGACATCTGTTCTTCACAAATATTCCCACTCTTCATGATGTTCTTCTGCATATCATTATTCAAACATAGAATTTTCTGAGTCCTTAGGATGGACTAATAGCAACCATCAAATACCAATAACTTAAAGCAGAGGCAGAATTCTAATCTCTTCTGACAGTTTATGGCAGAAAGGCTTGAGATAAGGTAAATATTTGCACACTTATTTTCCAGAAATTTATAACAGAAAGATCAAGGCTTGTATGGATGCAGAATAAATGAAATACATGTGTTCAAGCATCAGAAGAAACAGCACAAAAAGGTTTTAAAAGGTAACCAGCACTGGGAAGCAAAGGGCACACTTCCCCAGGCCCTGTTCTCTTGGGAAGCACTGAGGAAGATGTTGCTTGTGACAAGATGAAAAGGCCTGCATTCTGAAAAGGTCACAGCACAGATGACTTCCTAGCTGATGACCACTACCCTCACACAAGGAAGAAGGAAACTAGGTTGCTGCATGTAGTACACACCATCCTGTTTTTCTCGTTGCTCAAAAGAACAGATTATGCACCCACAAGTGAGTAAAAGCATACAATAGGCATTAACATATTCAAAGATTTATGAAAGCATAAATTGGCAAGATTCTGAGGCCTGACATCTGGTGTCTCCTAAGGGGTGCAAGAGAATTGTCCAGAAACCTTTTTGTCATCTCCTGCCAGGAACTAATGCTTTTCACTTTGCACACAAGCATGTGAGTGAGGAGTGCAAATGCATAAAATCCCTTGCTTGAGGAATTTGTAAATAAATATCCTGCACTGAGTTTTACTTCACTAATGTCTCCACCATGCTATTGTAGTGTAGAGCCACATTATCAAACTAGCCAAGTCATATATTTAAAGACGCTATTGCTCCAAGTGATTATAACGTATTTCTCATGTTTATTCTCACAATAAAGGAAAGAAGATGCTGTTGCGAGGCTAGGTAAAAAATGACCTTACTTAAAATAAATAATACAAAGGCTTCCAATAATTTTCTTGCCTTAGTTTCAGACATTGAATCATTCCTGTTTATTGTAAATATCCTTTGGTCATATGGAAATTTTAAAGCTACCAAGTAAATATTTAAAATTTGATCCATTTTCTTTAGGTAAAAAAATCACCACTTTGTGCAACTGTATCTTCCAGAAATCCATTTACTTCACCCTAGCTTTGGTGCAGCTGTACTCAATTCAGGACTCAAATTCACAAATATTAGCAAGAAAATAGCACAATAAATGAAGTAAATTCTCACTGTGTAATTTCCCTGAAAAGTAGTTAAATCAAAGTTAACCTTCTCAGTAGGATGTGACAGAAGTTCAATGATAATAGAAATATCGCTGCTTTAGTAAGTTCTCAGGGTTTGCAGACCCAATATTCATTGTAGCTCTTCAAGAAAGGTAAACAGTAGTATTTAGATATCAGCATTTCAAAAACATCCCTAGGTGAAGTGAAAGAGGTCAACAGTTCCATTTCCTTTATGTTTCTTTAATGAAGAGCTGAGAAATATTTCATGCTACAGAGAATAAATGCTTTTAATAACTTAATATACAAAAGTTATATAAAAAGAAGGTATCAGTGCATCAAACAATAAAATATCATTCATTTATGAAAGTGAAGCCAGTAAAACCTACAAGTCAGTTTTGTGTGTGAGCACTGTTTCACATACACGCTTCTTGCCATACAGAAAAGTGATCAGCCTAAGACCAAGATCCATTACTGATCAGAATGCAGTTATATTCCTGTGTAATTTTTTCTGTCATTTAAATATAGATTGGAGGCAAGAAACATATGTTGTCTTTTAGGCACGAAAAAAATCTGAATCTGATTTCTCAAAATCTGAAAATTTCAGAAATACAAACCCATTTCTAACATAGTGCGTTTTTGTGGAAAACAGTTTCACTACCAGGAAAATGTTCAGAAATGAAAAATATTGGAATTAAACTGGGAATACTCTGTGAGTGAGTTCATAGCTATTGACTCATTTACTGGTGCTTAAATTAATCAATGTTTAATCTTTCAGGCTACAAATCATGAAAGAGGTTAGATTTACAATAGATCTGTTCCATTAAATCTATTACCCAGAAACTGTTTTTCTGCCTAAAAAAAGGCCATGCTTCTACAGCTCAATATATCATCACCTTCACCAAGGACAGAAGCTGAGTTCAAAAAGGCAGGACACAAAGATGAGGAGAACTGTTCCAAAACAGCAGCTGAAACTACGCAGGGACAAATGTAAAATTCTGCACTTAGCCAGAAATCACAAGCTCCAGAATTACTCAGGACAAAAAAAAAATTTTGAAGTATTAAAAGAGGTACAGAACCATTCCCCTGCTTTGGGCCTAATGAAATCTCATCTGGAAAAAATACTTTAAATTTTGAAAAAATCTCTTTAAAACAGATTAAAAAAAGAGGAGCAAATTATCCCCAAATTACCCACTGAGGAAAAGGTAAATAATGACCATTTTGTAACAGTTTAAAAATAAAAGTAGAATATAACCAGACAACAGGATAGATTTTTGGTGAAGCTCCAGAACTTCAGCTGCAAATTGTTTTCATCACTTACAACAATGCAATTTCTGCTTTGGGCATAATTTACATCCTTCTCCTTTGCTTAACTACTCTCAGAATGAGGGCATAATTTACATCCTTCTCCTTTGCTTAACTACTCTCAGAATGAAAATGGCTTTCCTTCCATCCAATGTGAAACCCTTGTCCTGTTTCAACTCACATTTCTTGTCGCTTATACTCTCACCAGATGATCATGTGCAGATTTTGCAGGCTGCCATTAAGTTTCCCTGAATTCTTCTCCAGATCTGGTTCCTCAGCCTCTCCTCCAAAAGTCATGTGCTGCAACAACAATGATCTCTGCTCGAAGTCCTCTCTGCAATACGTGGCTGGAGGTGGGGGAAGCAAGGCCACAGTCCTAGATGTGGTATCCCAAATGCCAGGCAGATGAGCCTAATCTCTTCTCTTGATGTACTGGCTCTGTTCCTGGGAATATTGCCTGGGATATTGCTTGAGACCTCTGTAGTAAGGGTTTTTTTCAAAGGCCTGGAAATATATAATCCATTCTTATATCCAAATATTTGCAATGTCTGTGTATCCACATATAAAAACTGACACTGAATCTAAAACTCCTAGTACTTTCTCTTACATTCTAGCATATCAAAATCAGAGTTTCACATAACTAATATTAAAACAAATATATTAAGGCTAGAGGTATATGTACAGATATACACTGAATATCAGGACACATTTCTCAGTGAGATGTTTTCTGTTTTGTTGAAAGTAGAAACATGAGACTGTCTATCCAGTCACTCACTCAGGCTTGTGTGAGGTAAATAAAAAGCAGACTGAGTTGCATCACAGTGGAGAAGTCATGCTGCCACAGGGAAGTATTTTCTCTGTAGGAGGGCCCTTTTGATGCCTGGAGTGTAGAGCTGGAACCTCTTTACCACTTTGAAACCCTTTTATGCTACATGTACTTGCTACCCTAGGTACACAAATACTGTCTAGCAGATAGTGACTGGAAAATAGAAGTCACTGGGTACTTGCTTTGCAAATGTGAGATACTGGTACACAGGAAGGGCAGGGAAGAGGAGGAATCAAAAGGAAGCAAAAGGCACTAACCAATATGAGAGAAATTTAATCAGTGCTACTGAACTACCTGTGCACCCAACAGGAAAACTGAGAAGAAAAGCAGAAGCTGGAACTACAAAATTAGACTGAAGATGAAAAACAATTAAGGTTGCATGTATCATTTATAACTTGCTGTGGACTGGAGGGTTCCATCTTGCAGGGAGAGGTTGCAAAAGGATTGAATCAATCTTGTCATCAGGATGTGTAAGAAGGAGGGTGTGGTGAACTATAACCTTGTCAGCCCTCATGTTGATCTTTGGGAATGTGATAGATCAAATCTTTCTGGAGATCCTTTCCAAATACATTAAGGGCAAGAATGTCATCAGGAATCAGCAACATGGATTTACCATAATGAACTTAATCCACCTGATGTGACTGACATGATTGGTGGTTGTTGTTGTTACAAATTAGAGTAAGGCCTTCAACATCGTCTCCTGCTACAACATCTGAGACAGATGAATGAACAAGAATGGACTGAAAACTGGCAGAACTGCTGGACTCCAGCTGCAGGCCAGTCACTAGTGATGTGTTCCAGGGACTGACCTTTTAAAATCCTTGTTAATGATCTAGAGTATAGGGCAGAGTGTACACTCAGCAAGTTTGAGAGTTTTACCAAACTGAAAGGAGTGACAGATCCAGCAGAAAGTTGCTGTCATTCAGAGAGACCTTGACTGATTGAAGCATCAGGCAGGGAGGAATCTCATGAAGTCTAATGCACGGAAATGCCAAGTCTTGCCTGTGGACAGGATTACCCTGGGCAGCAGCATCCAATGTGGGCTACACAACTGAGTTCTTAGTTCAGCATATCCCTATTCACTACCACCCAGAGAAGGCTTATTTGTACTTTTCTGTAAGTAATAATATTTAAAAAACAGTTACTAAATTTAAGAATGATTTTAAGGGCCAAGTTGAACTTTCAAAGATGAAAATTTGAGCGGAATAGATGAAAGGTAGACTTGGAGATTATAAATAAAAGATACTCATTTTCCATCAAATCACCATCACCAAAATCAAAAATATTTAGGAGACTGCCAATCTTACAAATGGAACTTCAAAAAAAGGCCAAACCTAGCAAATATCTTGAAAACTTGGAATGAACTCTTGCATTATTCTAATTTTGACACATATTTTCTCTAAAAAGCTTAAAAAAATTTGTGAAAGATATATTTCAACATTTTCTTTGCCAAGTGTACTGGCTTTGCATGACAAGGCTTTTGGTAGCAAGGGGGTGCAGTAGAAGCTTCTATGAGAAGCTGCCAGAAGGTCCCCTCATGTCTGACAGAGCGAATGCCAGCTGGCTCCAAGATGAATCTGCTGCTGGCCGAGGCTGAGGCCACCAGCAGTGGTGGTATCATAAACTGGCATAAAATATTTAAGAAGGGGAAAAATAAACTGCTCCGGATCTCTTGAAACTGGAGAGAGGAGTGGGAATATGTGTGAGAAAGAAATCTGCAGACACCAAGGGCAGTGAAGGAAGAGCAGAGTGCAGTGCTCCAGGCGCTGGAACAGAGATTCCCCTGCAGCCTCTAAGGAAGAATCTGATGAGGTAAGCTGTCCTCCTGCAGCCCAAGGTAAAGCACAGACCTGCAGCTAAGGCTGGAGTAGGTGTTTGCTCAAAGGAGCCTGTGACTCTCTGGGAAGTCTGTGCTGGAGCAGACAGATGACTAGATGGCTACTGACAGAACCTGTGACCCCACAGAGAACCCTACCTGGAGCAGCTTGGTTCTGAATGACCGCACGCCTGGAAGGGACCTACGCTGGAGCAATTTGTGAAGATTTTTTAAGGTGTTTTAAGATTCAATTTGATTTGTCATTACCCTGAGAAATTATTTTTTATTACTCAGATTTTTTCAGTAATAAATTGAATTCATTTCCTCAAGTCTGTTTTGCCTGTGATGGTAATTGTGAGTGATCTCCTCCTGCCTATATCTCAATCCAGAAGCTTTTTGCTATATTTTCTCTCTCCTGTGCAGCTGAGGATGGGATAGAGCAGCTTTAGCAGACACCTGGATTCCAGCTGGGATCAATCCACAATCCATACCAAGTTTCAGATATGTTCATGCCATGCTATCACATCATGTAGCAGGCAGCAGAGTATTGTTTTTGGTAATTAATAATGTAATACAGCTTTCAAGACTCATCAGTAATATCCCTATTGGTTACATGTGACTATTAGACTCTTTTTATACCCTACTGCAGTATCTCAGGCAGAATAGCTGAACTCAAGTCCTTTCTCTAGAATACCTTTCACGGAATGCAGGCTAAGGTTTGACCCCATTTCAGTGGTGCTTTTGGGGCTACCAGGTTGCTAGCAGAGCTTCTGCTTGCATCTTAGGTAAGACAAAGGTAAAATAGCCATGGAATATTGCTCAAGTTCTTGTATATACCAAACATTGTGGCCCTGACTGGGAGACTACTGAATATTGAGGAGTTAGTTCTCCACCAACAGCTGTTCTGAGCGGGTGCTGGGCTGTGCTGGGTTGCACCACACATATTACTTAGCCTCAAGGACCATGCTGTGCTACACACATACTTTGATAAAGGATAACTTCAGGTCCCAACATGTTTTCATGAATACATCCTCTTCAAGAAAATGTTAAAAGTCTCTAAAGACAACAATAGCAGCAAACCTCACCATAAACAGGAATTTTGTGCAGAATGACATTTCCTATCCATTCCCTAGCCTGGTCACTCCAGGTTTTTGTCATCAGGTATGTAATAACTTCCAACATACTATCACCTTTTCTGGACTATCAATATGTGGCCTTCTTGCTGGGATCCAAGAAGGTGCTGGTTCCCAGCACCACCTGAGATAAAACAATAAAGAAAACTTAAGCCTGTGTTAAAAATGTTAAAAAATGGTTAAAGCTATCTTCTTCCCTTATCATATTTCCAGCACTGTTGTCCCTGCAGATCTCAGTCCTGGGATGCTACTAATTATTAATGTAATATCTTACAAGATAAGAGTTTCTGTGTCATTTCAAGTTGATGTCTTTAGTCATGACCTGGTAATAAAAAGACAAAATTTTTAGTTCTACATGACTGTGTTATAACAGTGAAACTCAGAATTGCAACTGATAGTATAATGCAGGAACTAAACCCCTTTTGTGAATGCTTTAAGAGCAAGAAATTCCTCACAGCATTTTACTATTTCTTTAAGTACACATCTGTACCTCTTTGGATTCACAAAAACCCATTTATATGTACAAAAGTAATAATTTCATTACCTGAATTTGTAGTTCTCTATTTTATTGGCATCCCAGGGCTTCTCTAGACATGCATTTAGTTTCTAATATTTCATGAAGTTTTTCATTGCTAATATGATACTAGGTATTTTTTCAAAGCCTTTCTGAATATCTAGTTAAATCAATTTTAATACACTGCTGCACTTCCAAGGAGAAATAAAGAAAATTAATAAACACCCCACACATCTCAGTTTATTTCCCAGATTATTAGAAAATAAACAGTTCAGTAATTTTACAAATAGTTTAATCCTTAACATATCCCTAATACTATAGGAATAATGCTGATAGAATGAGGCATACAAACAGGGAATTAAAATGTGGGAAACAATAAATGACTCAAGAAAAACAAACCCAAACCCCAAGTATCCATTTATTTTTGAAAGAGAAATCTTCAAGCAGGAAGTATTGTTTATACATAAAAACATCCTAGCAGACTGTGAAAGTTCCAGTAGAGAGCACGTCTCAGGTTTCTGTTTGTTTGTTTGGGATTTTTCATAGTCTAGAAAGATCTCCCTTACCTATTCCTACTGGTTGAAAATTTGTGGCATGTGAGCTGTAGAATGCGCCAGAATTGGGCGTCTGATTATGCTATTAATTCTCACAGATATGGAGAGACCCCTATGGGTCATATTTAATGTTTATTGCTCTGTTGCTTGCCCTCATATAGTTTTAATCTAGGGTTCTTTTTCTCACTGAAAATATTACATAGGTGAGAGAATTTGTCTACTTTTATGTTTTTTCTCTTTCATACAGATTGAATACACTGCCATTGTCAATTTCTTTTATTTTAATAGCTAGGGTATGCTATGCTATTATTAACAGAAACAACAGTAGTTATGGAACATTTCAGCAAACAGAAAGCAGGATAAGAAGGTTCAGGTTCATAATGTTATTAACGACACTGATAGAAGAGGTAACGAAGGGTTTATGGTTTTAGACAATCCAAAAAACTCATGAGACTAACACTTAATTAAAAAATTGTAAAGCAAATGTTCTCTCTTCTTTCAGTGTCTGCCTTGAAAATGTTTTAAGTCAACAGATAGAAGGCTGGTATATAATATGTCAGATACCTGTACAGAAAGGAAATTCATCCTGGCATACGGGGCTTCAGATTACATCAGCAAAATCCATTTTGCAATCTTTTTTTCCTCAACCAAATTTATCTAGTATCAGCTGCAAAAAAACCCAGAGGGTTATTGAAAATGTAAATACATAAATTAAAACCCCAAGACTCAGGGACTAAAAATTCTGAGTAACCTTGCACAAATACCAACTTTTCCTCATCAATTTCTGCCAAAATTGTATACAATTCTATATAAAATTCTTGTTTCTTTTACTTGACTATGGGGAAACTCAAATTGTATTCTTAAGCAGGACAGCATATTCCCATGATTCTCAGATGTATTATGGCTTCACTGTATACTGGCATAACATACGGAGAGGTTAGTTGGTTTACTATTTGTTTTTTTCTGACTTAGATGGTCCCAGAAGTAACTAGTGGCCTTGCTGGTTAAATTACCCAGGCTGACCTCTGAATTTCAGTGTAACTAGAGACACTTAGCACAGTTTCCTGGGTCACTTCTGTTAAGGGGATGTGAAACAGTGATGTTTTGTTTCTTTCCCACTCATATTAAAATATCAAGAACAGGTATAGTGATTTTGACTGCAGTAGAGTTGGTTTTCTTCACAGTGGCTACGGGGCTATATTTTGGAATTGTGCTGAACACAGGGTTGATAATGTAGAGATGTTTTTGTTGTTGCTGAGCAGTGTTTGCCCAGAGCCAGGGCCTTTTCTGCAACTCTGGCAAGGAAACTGGGGGTGCTTGGGAGGTTAGGAGGAGGAGACACAGCTGGGACAGGTGATCCCAACTGACCAAAGGGATATTCCACACTGTATGACATCATACTCAGTATATGAAGTGGGAGAAAGAAGAAGGAAGAGGGAGAACATTTGGAGTGCTTATGTTTGTCTCCCAAGTCACTGCAATGCCTGATGGGGTCCTGCTGTCCTGGAGATGGCTGAGCACCTGTCCAGCCATGGCAAGCGGAGAATTAATTCTTTGTTTTGCTTGGCTTGTGTGGTGGTGGGTTTTGCTTTTTTTTTAAAAACTGTCTTTACCTCAACTCACTTTCTTTTTTTTCTTTTTTCCATTTGGATTCTCTCCCTTACCCACTGGTGAGGGAGTGGGCAAGAGGCTGTGTGGGCTTAAACTGACTGGGCTTAAACCGTGACAGAAGGGGAGATACTATCCAGAAGAATATGACACATCTGCCCTTAACAATTATCTGCGTTTCCCTTGTTTTCCCAGCACATATGAACATCACCTGATGACACTGAGCTGAGTGGTGCAGTCAAGGTTTCATTTTATCTGATATCCTTTTGGGAAGGGTTCACTTGGTGATATTTTAAATATTAGGTCAGTGCTTCACATTTGTATACACATATTACTTTCATGACTGAAGAGAATATATATGTATTTTTGCAATAGCTTCATCTGTTTTCAAATACATTTTTGTGACCTAATGAGATTTTAAAGTCTGTATACCATGTACTAAATGCAGCTTATATGATTAAATATATAATTATCCTACAGGACGTCAAAAGCTTCAACAGTTAAATGGAGTTGAATCAAAATATATGTATTGTCACAGTTTGAACAAACATTTTTGAGATAAATACTTTTTAAAAATAATCATTTATCTTTCTTCTGAATTAGATCAATATGGTATTAGTTTTGCCATGCTTGGCAGTAAAATATACGAAAGTATCCAGCTGTTATTATTTCAGTTTGGCTTTGAGGTTATCTGGATTTTTTTCCTTTACATTTTTATTCCCAGTAAATCAATGTTGTTCACAGCCTGCACTATCCCCACTCATACAAAGGACTGCTAAGGACTACCACTTGAATAATATATGATTTATTATATCGTGATATTCTCCTGCTTTATATTTAAAAACCAGAAAGTTTTTAAACATCTTATGTGTGTTTTTATAAGTACAAGTAAGAGGTTCCCTAAAGTTTGCTCTATTAGGCTATGACTATTTTCTCTGTTTTTTTTTTCTGTTCTGTAGTTCTCATAAACCCCAAAGCCTTCTAGTTATGTATTTTCCTCTCCTGTTTTAAGATTCTTAATGTAAAAAGGTCAAGTCTCCATAATGTATTGATATTACTAGAAGAGTTACTTTCCTGGTGGGCAATAGTTTATTAGAAAAATTATATATATCCAATTTTATGCAGATGAAAAAATAAGAGTCAGTCAGCTGGGTCCTGATAAGCGGTAGCACCGTAAACTAAGCTCTGGAGTACTTAAATAGTTATGTGGGATGTGCTACATCTCATTGCTTTAGTTTAGAGAGGTCAGATTTCACCAAGTGAAAAAAAAATTCCTATATTTAATAATATGAATTAATAATGAGCAATCACTTCCAAAAGGATTTGGTTGTAAATTCCCAGGGTTTCTAGTAAAGAACCCAGAATTCATCTCTTGGACATTCTTTCCTTAATTGACAATTTCAACTTCTTGAAAATAACGCTAAGCTGTAAATTCCTGATTGCAGCTGAGGCATTAGCTCAGATTCAGTGAATTGTGTTTATACACCTACCATGTCAGTGAATATCAGCTTCAAGTATTTAACCATGTACAAATTGTCTACTTGTCAATATCACTGCAATATTTCAGAGGGAAGCTATGGAGCACATACAAACTGCTACCCCATTTGCACTACATGCCATCATAATGCAGAACTATTTAATTTTCAGTGGTATCTGAAATTGGTTTAGTTCATGTGTTGTTTATCATACGCCATTTTAGACTTACATAATTTCTGCATCATACCAAGCTAAATTGAGTTAACTAAGTTAACTTTTTCTTACTGAGAATTCTATTAATTCCTTTTGATTTTGAAATGTATTGTCTTTGCACTTTCTGCAGACACATTTTTTGTTTCAAGCACTGTGTTGTTGCCATAACAACCACAATATTAATGTCCAGCATGTGCATCAAGATAGCTGACTACTGACTACCCATCTCTTTGCAGGACAGTGTCTCCAGGAGGTTATAAGGGGCTAATTTAATCTGGTAAGACTCAAGAAACACAGAAGTTAATCAGGTACTGTGCGGCGTACATCACATCACACTGGGGCACAGTCCTCAGACACCACTTCCTTCCTTCCCATTAAATGAGTAGGGGTGAAAAAGCTGAGAACCAGCCATGATGAGTTATTAGCTTTTGGAATGTAAGGCGGGGCATCTGCGTATAAACTCCTGTGTGCCACCAAAGAGAAGTATCAGTCGGAATTCAGAGGTTGTTATACCTCCTGGCACAGTCTCAGTCTACGTAAATGCTTTTCAGTTTGCAGGAGTTGAGATGCTACTTCAGCTTTCTGGCTTTGCATATACAAGTCCAAGACTGCTCATTGTTGGGCAGTTTACTCACACTATACTCACGGATGCGAGCACTCTCACATCCTCTAAAAAGACAACTTTCAGACATGTTTCTACTCGCAGGATTTCCTGCACAGTATCACCTACAGGTGTACTGAGCAGCCACACTTGCTAGAGGATGGATGGATGGATGGATGGATGGATGGATGGATGGATGGATGGACAGAAGACACTATGCATCACTGAGACCTGTTACTTTATATTTTCCTAAGAAAAATACCCACTATTTTTTTGCAGGAATCTCAAGCAGAAATTTTCTCCACTCTGCATGTCTAGTAGCCTAATTTCTCCATACAGTGAAAGATAACGCACCTTAAAAAAAAACAAACAAAAAAACCAAACAAACAAAAAAACCGACAACAACAAAAAAACCCCACCAAAAAACACAGTGACTGTATCTGAAGCTTCTTCACACCACGATTGAAAATTAATATTCCCTCTCTCCCAGTTCCTCTGATTATGCACCTCTGTTTCACATGAATAGTCAATGTTATTGTTAGCAGGTTCAATTAAACAGCCTTCATTCTACTTCCTCACTGCCTTAGGCAGTAGGTCTCCACAATATTTCTCAGTTCTGAATAATAACATTTCAATAACGTCATCTCAGATAGAACAGAGGGAGCTACCAGGCAACAACCTAAGTTAATTTCTTTTTCAGAAGCAATCATCAATCATTCCTTTTTCTCAAAAAAAAGAGAGTCACATTAACAAAATGCACATATATCTGATAGCTACAATTGATTTCCAGGAATAATCTGCATTAGAAAAAATATTTTTAAATCCTTCACAAGACCAGATATCAAAAACACTTATTTTTTTTAAAAAAACCCTAATACTTTCTAGTTTTGATTTACAGTGTTTCCCTTATAATCTCATTTAACAGTTAAAATTGTCACCTGATATATGGTGCATGCAGACATTGAACATAAAACATTATTCGGGTTTGTACAGAGGAACATTCTGATTAAAAATGCTAATCCAAATCTATAGTCATTGGTGAATGGGAAAGGCCCATAGCTCTAACATCAGGCTGTACTTTGATAGAAATAAATAAATTACCCTCTCAGAACATGTCTAGACAGTATTTTCAAAGGATATGCATAGAGTTTCAGCTTCTATTAGTGACAAACCAGGTATTCCTGAAGCCTGTCGACAAAGTAGACTGAAACACGGACTCATGCACCATGGTTCCTTCTTCATCCTGACCTTGTGTAGAAATATTTCTTCAGCATTTAGACTGCCCATTAATTTTGAGGGCAGTGTTCCTACAGTATATGACCTTGTTAATTACCTAATGCTTTGAACTAATTCTTCTTACTCTAATACTACCTCAAAAATCATCCCCTTTCTTCTGTTCTTCAACATCTTGCCATTTGAAGTTGTGGAGGCTGTTAAGCCGGACAGTGTTAATATAAACATACTCCCCTGGAGAATATATAGGCACGTTCCCCTGGAGAGAGAGTAGTCAAGCCAGACAATATATAAATGCAACCCCCTAAGGGAGAAGCCCTGGCAGACAGCTCTCTGTTATGGTGAGGAAATGTGTTCCCCCCATGAAGCACTGTGGTTGATATGTTAATCAGTTATACCCCATTGAATCTTTCCCTACTTCCTCCTTTTTACCCTACCAGATTGGTCCGTTTTCAATCCTTCCCCCGATTGTTTAATTTCTCAATCCTCCACCCAATTGGCTCAGATGTTTTACCTCGCCCCCTGCCTTCCCTATATATACCCCCGTTTTCCCTGGCCATTTGGGACCTTATCAGTGGACCCCTCTGAAGAAGATGAATAAAGCCTCCTGCAGAACTCCATACGAAGGCTCCATCTCTTCCTTCAGCATTGCCCTGAATAGCTGATTTCACTAAAGTGCTTGAAATCACTCAGTGCCGCTCCAAAGAGCAGATTTCACTGATTTCAGCAGACAGCCTGAGCCTCTGGGATGTCCTTCTAAGGATGTTTCTGCAGTAAAGTCATGGCACTCTGACCACCACCTGCCACAACATAAATTCATGAAAAAAATTAGGATTTTGCCCTTGTGAATGCCAAGACTTAAATGGAAAAGGACCATGCTTTGGTAGTATCTGTGAACTTGACTTTTCAAGTATCCTGCATCTCTGTTACAAAAAAGAAAATAAACTCCTGTTGCTTGTCCCAGCCAACATGCAAATGGTTTGGGGTCAGAAAGTCCATAGCAGGCAGGATTATTTCCAATGGTACAGAGACCATCATACAGATCATCTACCCATGACTGGTACATGTCCACAGTATCAGCAAGGCCAAGAAAACCTAGTGTGAAGGCATTGCACAATCCCATCTGCACAAGGATTAAATGAGTACACTGCTAAAGCCACTGAAAAGACATGCTCTTTTTCTCTTTCTTTGCAACCATAGGCTGCTGCAGAATTCCTACAGCAACTGAAAGGTCTTCCAGTCACAGATCCGGAAGGCCGTTGTTAGACTATCAGTGAAGAATCACACATATTCTGGTTGATTCTGTCCAAAACTTGCAGGCATTCCAACAATAATGACAAGACCTGTGTTTGGATTAGGACCTATGGCCCTGTAAGTCTCACTGCAGTGTTTGACCTGCTGATTTTGAAACAGAAAACTACAGGAGACAGGCTGGACTTCAACATGTTCAGTGTTGTGGAAAACATCTACCTGGAGCATCTTAGTCATCTGAGAGTGCAGGCAAAGTATTTCAAAAGGAGGATTCACTGCAGGATTGGGTCCTTCAGCTCATGTAAATCTTGCCTGACTTTACTGCCCCCATCTAGTTAAGGGTTTTTTCATCAAAATATTCATGAGGATTGCAGCAGTATTCCATGAGCCAAATACCACAAAGCAGGTTTTAAAAATAGATCTGGGTTTTCTCCCACACTCTATATGGCACTAACATATTTTCTTGCTATGCATAAGTTCTTTTGACTTAAAAAAAACCCAAAAAACCAGAAAAAAACCCACAACAAAATCAAATGTCAGAAGAAACAAGCTAATCAACCCAAAAATCTATAATCGGCACTACCTCTAGATCCAATCATATAACATTGACCATTTAATTCCAACCACCCCACTCTCCATTGCCACACCATCTGCTTGAAACACCGATCATCTGATGAGGTGCAACATTTGCTCTGCTAAACCACAGCCCCTTCCCAGCTGTTCTAGCATGTTCTCCACCTACGTTCACTGTATTCTCACGCGGTCTTTCTGGATGAGCCTTGGGTACCCACCACCCACACTCACCCAAATAGTATCTAGATTCCACTGTTTCAACCTGTCTGTACTACACACTTCAGCTTGTAGGTGTTGAGTTGGACTTTGCTTTCATCTTTGTATTAGGGATCTTAAGCGCTGTTCTCCTCTGTTAATAGATAGATAGATGGGTATTCTTATGCAATGTTTGCTTTCCTATTATTGTGATACAGTGGCGTGTTGGTTTTGTACAACATGGTTTTTGGTAGCAGGGGACCACAGAGGTGGCTTCTGTGAGAAGCTGCTGGAAGCTTCCACATGTCTGTCAGAGCCATTCCCTGATGGCTCTGATTTTGGACATTTGCTGCTAGCCAAGCATGAGCCAATTAGAGAAGATGAAAATGCCTCCATGATAACGTATTTAAGAAGAAAATCAAATCAAAGTGGTGCATGGATTTTTTTCTAACCAGAGAAGAGGAAGCATTAAGAACATATGAAGAAAAACAACATGGAGACACCAAGGTCAGTGTAGAAGGAGGAGAGGAGGTCTTCCAGGTGCCGGAGTCAAAATTCCTCTACAGGTCATGGTGAATACCATGATGAATCAGGTTGTCCCCCTGCAGCCCTTGTGGATCTATGGGGGATACAGAGATCCACCCAGAGCCCATGGGAGAGGTGCCCATGCCAAAGGGAGTGGATGCCTGGAGGAGGCTGTGACCCAGTGGAGAGAGGGGACCCTGCTTCCAGGCTGGAGCAGCCTCTCCTTGGAGGACTGCACCCTGTGGAAGAGTGACCCTTGCCACAGCAGTTTAGGGAGGACTGCTGCTCATGAGATTGGAACCACACTGGAGAAGTTCATGGAGAACTGTCTCCTGTGGGAGGGACCCCACGGTCTCAGGCAAAGGACTCCTCTCCCTGAGCAGCGGAATAAAATCTTGACGAAATGACCAAAACACCCACCCTGTCTCCTTGCGTTGTCAGTAAGAAGGGAGGGGCTAGGGGAAAAAATGTGGTTTTAAGGGTTTATTTTACTGCTCATTATCCTCCTCTGACTTTGTTAGTAATAAATTCACTTTTTACCTTTAAGTTGAGCCTGGTTTGCACTTGGCATGTTTTTTCCGGGTCCTTATCTCAACTCATGAAGCCTTCATTAATTTTTTTCTCTCCTCTTCCCAGCTGTAGCAGGGGAGGGCAAGCGAGTGACTTTCATGGGTGCCTGGCATTTGGCCAGTGTTAAACCATGACAAATGGTTTTAGGAAAATTCTGACTCTCCACCGTTTACCACAATGACCTCTATTGCATTCATCTGCTACCCCACATATCCAATCACTACATACCAAATCACAACAGCCAAATCATGAACTTAGGGAAGAGACATGAGCAAGGATAAAAGCTGGAAGAGACTCAAATATGAAATGCCCATCCAGACCTGCAGCCAGTCTGCTTATGGCAAGTCTCATAGACTGCAATTGCAGCATGCTTTCCTTGAATCTGAGGATCTCTTCCCCTGCAACTCCACCTGACTGTGAGAACAAAAGCCTGCTCTGCACTCCTAAGGGTGGAAATACTTGGAATAATGCTCTAAGTGCCCCTCCAATGCGCTTGTAGAACAACACAACAGCATGAAGGAGTGCATGAAGTTATAGTTTTGTGGAGTCACAGTGTCTGCTTGGATCTTGTTGAAGGGCAAAAACAGGTCCAAAGAGACATTTTAACTGCTGAAATATAGCTGGGAATTATTTGGGAAGATTGGTAGCTAGCAGGGGTCAAGTTGATGCAAGTAGCATCTCTAACAACCTACTTCCATAGACAAACTTATTTTACTTATGGGGAATTTTCTCAGACGATGTAATTTAATAATAGGGCTGTAGTCCTTAGACATATGCAGAGACAGTGATGATTAAACTAACACTTTGGCTCTGTTTCCCAGCTGTGTTAGTTTTATTCTGGTAAGCCACAACCTCTGTGTCTTTGTGAAATGGTTGTAGAAATTATGTTCTGCATCAAAGATTAACCCAGAAAGATCTATGGGAAACAATACTATTGTAACCATACCACTGTATTTATAGCTCCCTCTCATGGTACCCATTCTAAAATAAGCATTTGCAGGAAGAATTAGATCAATGTAACTATAGCAGAAAAAACTATGGCAGTAAATTTTCCATGCAGACAAACTCTAAAGAATTCATATTGAATGAGAAATGTGTAAGAGTTGCAATATTCTTGTGACCTTGAATTCTTGAGAAATCACATCTGTGATGATGAGTATAGTCACATCATTGGTTTTTTTTTTAGTTTGGTTGTACTGTTTAGTTCATTAATCCATAACACATGATGTTCTAAAAGACAATTTTTATGCAGTATGACCCTTAATTTTTAGATTGTGAATTAAAAAAAACCAAAAGGCAATAACATGTTTTGTTCAAATCAGATTTTTTTTTTCATTTTCTGGTTTCTAGTAAAATATCTTAAGGTTGTTTGAACTAGGTAAGGGAGATAGAGAAAGAAGAATTATAATAGGAGGGAGAGAGTGGTGACAGTTTTAGAGCTACATTTTTGACTTGAAAGACATGTGTATAATAACAATTAAATTACCTCAGCACCAGTATTTTACAGCATAAAAAAAAAAAATAGAAGTTGACTGAGGAGAAAGAGTTGAATCTTAAGTGATCATGAAACTCTTTTCCAAATTCTCATGCCTTGCAAATATTTATTTAAATTCCCTTGTGCAACATTTGTACTTATCACAAACATGCTTGCAAATAAATTTATACAACCAAGTGTTTATCAATAAGCAAACAAAAGGGGTCATGAATAAGAATGAAATTATATGGTAGAATCTATTTATAACTATAGTTACCAGAGAGCTTTAACTGCAATATACTTGGTAATTAAGTGGATGTTTACTTCTGTTATCTATGATCAGACAGCAGGCTATGGAGAGAAATCTAGATAATGATGGTCCTTATCTGCCACTCTTGCTAATACTGATTTCAAAGGGAAGCAGTCAAAGAGAATCTCAATACATATCATCTCTAGGTACAAGAGAAATGGTATTTGAAGAAAAAAATTAAGATTCTAAAGCAAATGATGTATTGTGAAGATTTATGTTACTCTACACTGATTAACAGTAGAGCGAAGAATTACTTCCATATTTGCAGAACATAATCATATACATCACTCAGAGAGAAAAGAGGCCATTTATGTATAGAACAGAACACACAAATTCAAAGTGCCTACAACGGATCACAAGGAACTAGAACTCAAAGCTTCAGGTGATCAAGTACAAGGAACAAGGCTTTCTTGCACTAAGATCAAGATGTTTAAGCACTGTACGACTATTTCACAATAACAGTGTTCACAGGAAATCACAACAGGAAAAGAACTGAAATTTTGTCAGATGAAAGTGGTTTGTGAGGTATGAGATCAGAGAGGACAGCGCTGATTGAATAAGCCCAGCTGCTGCCTGCTAGATTACTCATCTACAGAACTCTCTCAATATGTTTTCAGATTGTCAGGTTTCAACTCCTGTGAACTATTTTCCTTTGAAGTAGAGACACATAGCTGGAGATAAGTACAAAATCTGTGCACTGTGCCATTTAAATTAAACCTTAGGAGCAAACAATTATTCTGTAGCAAAAGTGTTATATCCATCATTAGGAAATTCTATCCAAGAATAAGGGGGTTCCCCACAAAGAAGGTGGCAGGATTAATAGCCCAGCTGAAATGCATCTACACTGATACATGTGTTGGGTAACAGACAGAAGGAGCTGGAAACCACTGCAGAGCAGGAAGACTATGACATAGCTGCCATCACAGAAATACAGTAGGATAAATTCTGCACAGAGTTGAGAATTTATGGGTAAGAATCAGAGGAAGGACAATGAGATGCATATCCTGGTGGGAGTCTCCTATAGACCGAGTGGTCTATAATGAACCATAATGAAGAAATAGATGAAATATTCTATAAGCAGCTGGGAGAAGCATCACCATGGGGAACTACAACTTACGAGATGAGATATCTGCTGGAAATAAAGTACAGTGGAGAAGAAACAGTTTAAGAGCTTCCTGGAGTTCTTGGAAGATCACTTCCTGACACAGCTGGTAAGTGAGGCTGCTAGGGTTGGTGCCCACTTGACTATTGTTGAACAGAGAAAGGGTGATGGGTAATGGCCATCTTGGGCACTGTTAAAATGAGCTGATAGTTTTTGATTCTCAGAGAAGTAAGGAGAGGAGTCAGCAGACCTGCCACCTTGGCCTTCAGAAGGACAGACTTTGGCTGACTGGATGGGAGAGTCTCTTGGGAGGCAGTCCTGAGGGGAAGAGGAGTCCAGTTAAGCTGGACACTCTTCATGAAAATAATATGAAAAGCAGAGAAGCAGGGCATCCCCACGTACTGAAGGATGAGTCAATAGTGAGGAACAGAAAACTGTAGCTGCAACTCAGAATAAAAAGGAAAGTTCTTAACCTTTGGAAGAATTGGATGGCAACTCAGGGGGACTACTAGGATTTCATTAGAAAGCCAAAACCCCAACAAGAAATTATTCTGGCTACTTCTGTAAAAGACAATAAAAATGTTTATATAAATACATGAGTGACAAAAGGAAGACTAAGGAAAATCTCCATCCTTGTTTGGATGCCGGGGGAAACATAGTGGAAAATAATGAGGAAAAGGCTGAGGTTCTTAATGCCTTCTTTGCCTGTCTTTAACAGCAAGACCAGTTATTCTCTGGGTAACAGTCCCCTAACCTAAAAGACAGAAACAGAATGAAGCCCTCATAATCCAAGGGCAAATGGTCAATGACCTGCTAACACCACTTGGTCTATGAGACCAGATGGGATTTACCCAGGGATACTGGGGGAAGTGCTCACCAAGGTATTTTTCATAATTTGCCAGCAGTCCTGTCTAACTGAGGAGGTCCCAAGTGACTGGCAGTTCACAAATGTGACGCCTGTCTACAAGAACTGGATAGAGGATCCAGGGAACTACAGTCCTGTCAGTCTGACCTTTGGTGCTAGGGAAGGTCATAGAGCTGATCATTTTGAGTGTCATCACACAGTACAGGAAGGACAATCAGGGTATCAGGCTCAAACAAGATGAGTTTATGAAAGGCAGGTCTTGCTTGACCAACCTGATCCCCTCTACGGCCAGCTGAACTCATTAGTGGATGAGGGAAAGGCTAAGGATGTTGTCTATCAAGACTCTAGTAAAATCTTTGATACAATATCCAGTTGCATTTTCCTGGGAAAAGTGGCTGCTCATGGCTTGGGCAAGTGTACTGTTTGTAAGAAAAAAACTAGCTGGATTGCTGGTCTTAGAGGATCGTGGTAAATGAAGTTAAATCTGGTTGGTGGCCTGTCACAAGTGGTATTCCTAGAGCTCAATGTTGGGGCCAATCAAGATTAATATTTTTATCAATGACCTGGATGAGCAGGTGGAGTGTACTTTCTATCAGCTGGCAGATGACACCAAGTTGGACAGGAGTGCTGATCTGATGGAGTGTAAGAAGGCTGGATCAATGGGCCAAATCCAATTGCATGAGGTTCAAAAGGGCACGTGCTGGGTCCTGCTGTTTGGTCACAACCCCAGGCAGTGCTACAGGCTGAGGGCAGAGTGTCTGGAATGTGGCCCAGGGGAAAAGGCCCTGGGGGTGCTGGTGACAGCGGCTGAACATGAGCCAGCCATGTCCCCAGGTGGCCAAAAAGGCCAAGGACATCCTGGCCTGTACCAGCAACAGGGTGGCCAGCAGGGCTAGGGCAGTGATTGCCCCTTTACCAGACCACACCTTGAATCCTCTGTCCAGTTCTGGGCCTCTCACTACAAAAGAGATATTGAGGTGTTGGAGAGTGTCCAGAGAAGGGCAACTAAGTTGAGCAAGGGTCTGGAGCATAAGACTCAGGAAGAGTGCCTAAGAGTTCTGAGGTTATTTAGCCTGGAGAAAAGGAGAATCAAGAGGACCTCATGACGCTCTGCAACTATGTGAATAAAAGATTGTAGTGAAGTGTCTCTTCTCCTCACTAACAAGCAAGAGGGAATGGCCTCAAGTTGCACAAGGGAAGGTTTAGTTTGGATATTACAAAAAATTTCTTCACCAAAAGGGCTGTCAAGCATTGGAACAGGCTGTCCAGGACAGTGGTGGAGTCACCAACTCTGGAAATATTTAAAAGATGTAGATGTGGCACTTCGAATATGGTTTAGTGCTGCGTTAACAGTTGGACTCAATGATCATGAAGACCTTTTCCAATCTAAACAATTCTAAAATTCTACGATTTTGTACAGTAAACCAAGGCCCAAATAGACAACCCCAAGCACATGTAGTCACATATGAGACCTGAGATCTAGAAGTTCTTGTGTGATTGCAGTTATCCTTTAATTTGGATACACTTACACAAACTGAAAATTGAAAGCAAAATTCCTTTCTTTTTCAAAGCAACGCCACACAAGAACCAAACTCACAACAAAACACTGCCACCATACTACCATCCATTCTTTTTAGCCTTGTATACAGTGTAATAATTCAGATTATCCAGGAGACCTCAGAGAAGAAAATATTGTTGAAATAAAAACAAACAAACAAACCAACCAAACACTTTCTTTTCTTAAGAGTTAAGAATCACTCTTCAGGTTATACATGCAAAATAAGTGAGACTTCAGAATCCTTTTCAGCAGCATTTCCTGCTGACTGTTGCAGGTGGGAGAAGGAGATTCCACAAAGCACTGCAGCTGAGCCTCTGCAGGTGAAGGCAGCAGGTGAGGGCAACAGATTTGGCTGCTGAACCTAGTCGATAAAAGGGCATTTGGAAGAGCTCAGGAGAGGCAGAAGGGAAGGCAACCCTGGTGATGGAGATTTGAAAAGGATTGTTTAAGTTAAAGGCTAAACACAGGGTGGTATAAATAGTGAAACTACATATTTTTTATGAGAATTTGTAAGAGTATTTTGTGCTGGAATAGAAATTCAGGTGCTCAAAATAGGAAATGCTTTATATTGGATAGTAAAAGAGACTTCAAAATTTTCCACTCAGTCTTTGTGCACTCATTCAGGCAAGTATTCCATACACCATGAATTTAATAAATAGAGATTTATTTCTGAAGCCACCATATTTGTAAAAATTCATATATCAATTCTCTTATGTTTGAATTTCACAGATCACATATTGGAAACAGCAATTTTCCATTTTGCAAGACTTCATACCACTGAAAAAATGTTCTTTCCTCTGTTAATGAGCCTTTAGATTAATCTCTTGATACTATTTTGGACATAATTTTTATAATTTAATATGCTGATTTAATTAGTACTCTTAATAGTAGATCACGAGATAAAGCAATACTCCAGATATCTAGCATTTTGTTGACAGTAACACCTGTATGCAATGGATAGAGACCTGCTATTTTATTAGCCACAGCTTTTAGCTGTTAAATAAAAATTACTCTGGTAGGAAATACCAGAATATCAGTGATAACATACTGCGAGAAGAGTTGTTATACAGATGACCACTAAGTGGTACATCCCATGTAGATATCTTGAAAGTCCCAAAGATTCATGTATCAGAAAGCAATACAATTATTTTTTCAAAATGTAGATAGCAATTATGTTGTAAGAAAAATGTACATATTTACAGGGGGGCTCAAGATGAAAAAAATATTAGCTCAGCTGAAAGAGATCTTACTCAATACCTTGAAACAAATATGGCAATGTTCTACCGCTCTTAAATCTACCTCCTCTCCATAATCTTTATTAGGATGCAAAAGCCTTCATATCAATGTCTACAGTGTCCTGGGTATTTTCTCAGATCTCTAATAAGTTCTTCAAAATAAAATTTCCCTTCTTTTCCAAAATGTATGAATAAATACATATATTTTCAAATCTGTATATATACTTAAACAGTGATGGTCCATTTAATTTCAGTATTATTTGTGCATGATAAAAAAAATTATCATGTCCACTAAGGAAATGCAGGAAGTAAATTTACCTCCTAAAATGAAGGTTGAAAAGCAAATCATCCCAGTGTGTTTGTCTGTAACACATTATGTTCAAGAAGTGGATAAGCACACATCTAAATTACACATTAATATAAAAAATGTTGATGTTTTAGACAGGAGAAGGACACAATAAGCAGAAAGCATTATTTCCAAAAAAGATGATGGAAGAATTTTTACCTGATAACAGCTTCAATAAAATAAACAAATGCTCAGTATCAGAGAGTTTTGAATAATAAAAAGATACTTGAAACTTACATCTTGATGCATGGTAGTTAGTGTCTTCTGTCTCTATTAAAATAAACTTGGTTTCACACTTCTACAGATATAGTTCTTTAATCCTAAAAATACACAATTTACCTGCTTTTGTTACATAACTACTCATAGCAGCTTGAAGTCCCTACTCAAACACAGGCTGAAATGTCTAAGTATTAGTAAAAGAAAAGGAGAAAAATCATCATTTCATTCTTAAATGGGACTAACAAAAGACATTTAGTCATCCAACTGAGTTGCAGCATCACTATAGACAATCCTGTAGTACCTGTCACAAAGAATCTCTGAGTTCTCTTCAATTTAGCACAATTCAAAACACCTCTAAGTAAAGTTCTTCTCAGCAGGTATATTTTGAAACAGGTTTCTGAAAGGTCCTAAGACAAAGACTTTTGAATACAAACATAGAATTTCTTCTGCAGAACAGCAATATTCACTAAAATATCCAGTTCTAAGATGTCCATGGTAGGCTCCAAGCAATGAAAGAAATGTTTCCTTTAAAACCAGTTAAATATTAATCTGAAGTCATAGTAGATAAAATATTTGCAAGAAAACAGCATCATTTCCTAAAGGATCAATATAAGATAAAGGAAAAAAAAAAAAGATATCTAAGAAACACAGAGCCTTGATCACCAAGAACAGTATCGTGGCAAAGATAACATTGAAATGCAGCAAGGAAAACCTGGACTGATATGACTGATGAAGAACCCTCAGTTTTCTTGTTCTCTATTATTTACATAATCTGCCTGAATGTGATGCAGAATAACAAATAAACCATTTTTATTTGAAAAGCTCCTACATCTCAAACAATCAGTGAGCAGTGGTCAGGATCATTGAGGAGACATCACTGATCCGCTCCTTCCCTCATCCCATTAGTGCTCAGGTTTTCTTGCTCTTAGCTATTTATACCTTCCAGTCAGATTCCGCACAATTATCCTTTGGCACTGAAGTGAAATATTACCCTGCTCTGTTTCAGTTAGTATCATCACAGCACCCCGTCTTTGAGACTGGTTTCATCCAGAAGTAGGAAAAGGATAGAAAGACTGGGGTTTTCTCCAGAACCATCAGTCCAAGAATATCAACATAAAACTCTGCTCCGGAAGCATCCTGATAACAGAGGATTGGGAGGTGAATAATATAATGCTTTTATTCATTTTAAAGAATGCCAGAAGAAATTCAGCTATGGTCCAGTTATTATCACTTGATAGGAACCACACAGGAAAGTAAAGTCCTCAGCCACATAAAATAATAGCATGTGAAGCAGCTGACATAGTTTCTTTGAGAATAGAAGTACCTCAGTTCCCATTGGCATTTTCTACCAAAATAATCAGACTGACATTGCCTACCCAGTTATAAAAGGAAATAAATTAGTATATCCATCTTCTTGTAAAAGAGTGAAATGTGTCCAAAATAATGAATAATAGAACATTTTTTTTATAATGAAAAATTAAATAGAAGGGTTTTCAGAACAGAAAACCTGGAGATTTCTAGATTTTTCATATATCTATTTTCCCTGTTTGCATCTGGATGCAAACCAGAATCAAGCAAGGAAAACAAAGGTCCGAAGAAAAACACACTTCTCAACATTCAAGTTGAATGCTAGAAAGAAACTGCTTAGATTTCATTATGATATAAATGGACTTTAGTGTCTCAAAAGTCTCCTTTTATGCATAAACCACCACATTACAATGGAACACTTCTAATAAAACAACATCAACTACAACAAAAACGACACAACAACAAAAAACAAAAAACAACACCCACCCCCCCATCACCCCCCTCTGAATATTTTGGAATATTTAAATGTTCCAAAATTAAATATTAATCTTATTTTTTGTTAAATATTTAAATGTTCGTATTTGAGGCCCTCTCTAACAACATGAGGAAACAAATGGCACACTTCCACTTTATTTCTCTTTCAAAGGTCAAATGAGTAAGACACCTTTGGCTAACTTGAAAAATGTGACACAAAAGTTCACAAGACATGCACAACATATTTGGAAACCTCTAAAAGCTGATGGCAAGTACTACTGGCCAACTATATATTCACAAATGAATGTATGGGATTTTTCTGCAATACATATCAAATGCTATAGAATTAAAAAGAGCTAGGGTGTACCATGCCCTTGGAAAGTGTTATAAAACAAACTCTAAAGACCTTTTTGTGAAATCAGCAAATGTTTAAAGTGAATCATTCTTAAAATAAACAGGGGACATTTGCTTTATTCCAAAAAGCAGTTGAATTATCATAAGCAATAGAAACAGCAAAATATCTAGAAAAATCGAAAATTCAGTTAGAAAAAAAATTAGATGAAAGCGTCTCTGACTCTTGCAGAGTGTTCTCTGACACAAAGGTTAAATTTAGAATCTATTTGTAAATTTAAGCTGAAGACACCACTTTAAGTAAGAGCAGATAAGGAAACACAGATTTCATTAAAAAACTTCAGATGACCCACTCAGAAATTTTTGTGAAATGCTGAAGTAAAGGAATACCTTTTACACTAATGGTGAAGAAACAGAAAACAATCTAAACCAGCTTTTTATCTTATATGGAGAGGACACAAAATAACCAAACTCAGGGTTGTTAAGCTTTGAAAATAAGTGCCTCTCATAATAGAACCCTTGTAGGAATGCAAATATTTAATTTTTGGAACTGAATCTGGAAAGCAAAATTTCTAGGGAAAAATTTCTATCAAAAGCTTTATTGTGCTGTTTAAAGGAAAGTTTTATGACAAATTTACAGCCATTACCAGAAAAGGTATCTACAGAAGTTCATATCAAAACAGTCCTTGTCAACTTTAATTTTTGCACCACTCAGAAAGAGCTGAGTGATTATTGCAATACAATGGTCCAAGGATGACTGAAGAGTGTCACTGCTTACTAAATCAAAAAGGGTAAGATTTGTCAGTTGCAAAATACTTTTCAGTCTTGGCCATCTATGTGTTCTGGTATAACCACAACTACCAACTAATCACCGCACCGCTGTTTGCTCACTCTTCNTAGGAGTGATGCACAACACCATTGCTCACCACCTGCTGACTGATGCCCAGCCTTTCCCCAAGAAGCGAATGGCCTCTCCTGGCCAGCTTCCCACAGTTTATATATTGGGCATAACGTTCTATGGTGTGGAATATTCTTTTGGCCAGTTTGGATCAGCTTTCCTGGCCATGCTCTCTTCCAGCTTTTTTTGTACCTGCTCATGGTCAGAGCAAGGGAAACTGAAAAGTCCCTGACTTAGGGCAAGCACTGCTCAGGAACAACTAAAACATCAGTAGTTTATCAATATTATTATCACCCTAAATCCAAACCACAGAATTGTACCAGCTGCTAGGAAGAAAATTGTTTCCAAGCTAAGCCCAGGACAATGGTACTTCTGATTTTCAAGCAGTGAAGAGTCAAAGATGTGACTTCAAACGTGTCTTCATAAAACTTTCAGTGTTAGGGGATTTGATTTAAAACAGGTGCCGTTTGAAAAGGATTGTTTGGTTATTCTCAGAGAAAACCAGATAATCACTTTAAATTAAAGCTATCTTTAAGAGATCAGCATAATTATAAACATGCCTGGAATGGAGTACATGATATTTCCTAATGAACTGTTGAAAAACTATCTAACCAGAGTGCCAAAAAATTTCTACCAGCGACATCACTTTTCATTATATACAAGGATTATAGATGTTATAATATATAAGCCATATGAAATATAATCCAAACTCTAAAGATCTTGCAGTCTTGAAGCAAACCAAGCTGCCACAAGAAATTAATAAATTAATATAAATATATATAAACACATTTAGCATAAAAGTCCACATGTTCCTACTGTGGGTTGTTTTGGGTTTTTTTTCCTTACATGTTGTATATCTACCCTGGGGCTTCCAAGACATAGTATCTATATACTCTGGAAGATAGTTTCTGTCTTCAACTATTTAACAATCAAATATTTTTTCTGCAGTTTTGTCAGAATTCTTCAGCATGAGGGTAACTGTGACAGACTGTTTTGTATGGGACAAAACAATGTGTATGCTAACCTCCTTTTCATTTCATGTGACAAAGTTGACAGCATGCTGTAGGAATAAGATGATGCACAAGAATAAGTATACATAAAAATTCAGTAGCTAGAAGATATAAGGCATGCTTCATCAGCAAGTTTCTGCTGAGATAGAGGGGCATCTTTATCTGTCTACTTCCTATTTGCTCACTGCCTTCTACTTAGGAGTCTTAGCGCTTATCACATAGGGGAAAAAAAAAACCACCAACAAAACAAAACAAACAAAAAAACGGATTACTTTTAAAGAGCTCAATTTTATCCAAGTTTATTCTTGTTAAGCTTGACCACTGCCACACTCAGGTTTGCTGACTTAAGAAAAATAAGGAAGTGTTTTTTCCATCTAATATCACATTCTCAGTCCATCTCATTCTATTCCAAAATACATTAAGAAAAAATAAAAGCTAAGCATGAAACTGGAAAATTAAGAAGAAATGTAAATACAGTAGTGTAAAATTTGCAAGAAAGGATACTTTTGCTTTTGTGTAAGAGTTTCAGATATTTTTATCTAGTCAATGGCTTTAAAGAGAGCAAGAAACATAGACATCATATCTTCATAAGAAATCATTATAAGTCAGTCCATAACCATGGTCTGTTTTCTTGAAAGAAAAGAAAAAAAAAAAAAAAAAGGAGGAAAAAATAGTTTCTGGTATTGGATAAAATATTTTCTGGTATTGGATGTGAGTTACACTACAACAGTGGAAAGCTACAACTACACATGTTAATTTTTGTATATGGATACTATATGAGCACTTTATATGTAAAAAGCACCCTCAGTCTGAGCAATCTAAAGCTTCGTACTGTTGGAAGAAACAGGAGGAAAACTACGAGAGCAGAGACATGAAAATCCCTTAAAATATATATCTAGGCAATGCTATGGTACCAGCTCCACTTGCAAGCAGAGCGTAGAGAGCTGAATATGGAGCGGGGTGACAATAGACAATTTTTCCTGCAGTTCTTATGGTCTTAAACATGAGAAAATATGTAGATTTAAAAAAAAATTGGCTCAGCAGCTACCACTGGCAGTAAAAAGAACTTTTATTGATTTTCTTTTATGTTAGCTTATTTCATGTGGATCATGAAAAGTGGGAAAAAACTGAAAAATGATTCAGGGAGGAAGAGAATGTCAGGGGTTGGAAAACTTTTGTCAGAAAAACAAGTACCAGTATCAAGTTTTGTGAGCCATAGTTCAATGTTAGTTACACTGAAAAAAATTAAAAGGAGAAAATGTGTACAGAACTGAAAATCCACCCCCCCAAAAACCCCAGTTCTCTACTTGAATGTCTTCATAATAAAATTGTGAGAAATCTCTGAAATAATATTTTAAAAAGCCTTGAATCCCACATAGTTTAAGAATTAATTGGAAGAAGCATGGTCATTTTTTTCTTGGGACATACAGACACTCATATCCTTTTATCCACATGAAAATAATATTTGCACAGTACCTTCTCTTAATTGTCAAAGTAAAAAATATGTAAGGGCACTTCTCACACCAGTATTTCCATCAGTAAGATCATAAGACAATTTCAAAAAATTTCTTGTAAAAATATGTATATTCTTTGCTGATAGAGATTTAGATAATTATATGCATATATTGTCAATACCAAACATATCATTGATACCCACTACTTTGAATAGTCTCTTATCAAAACAATTTAAAATTGAAGTATTTTTTTATGACTTGGTTTGGGTTAAATTTACGTTACTGTTTCTTTGAATTAAATATGGAAAGCTTGTAAAATGAATGCTTGGAAACTAAACAGGCACAAAGAAATATCTACAACTTCAGGATGTAGTTTATGGAAGATGATAGAATGAAAGCAACTTAGATTGAAATCAAGGTACATGGTTTGTACAGAATTTAAACATTAAACAAACATTTCCTAGCATGAATAGGCACAAGAGTTTCAATCTAATTTCAAAATAGGGATTTTATAAATCATATTTCATGTTATGGACCTTTTATAACCAATAAAACCCTTCTTTATGTCAATTTGTATGAGTTTTGGTATTTGAACAGCCTCAGAAAAGTACAACAGAGGCTGGGCAAGAACTGATCATGGGTCCCACACCCTTCAGCATAGTGTGTCACAATTGTTGTTTTTTACCCTTGTGACCTCAATTATAAAAAATAAAAATCTTACCATTGTGAATTAAACTAACTTCATTGTCTGAATCTGTGATTTCAGCTTTGTTGTCCTGGTAACTACAAAAGTAGCTTTGTCATGTAACTGTTCCATTTATAGTTACTATTATGTGAGCATATGGAAAATGTCTAATTTCCTACAGTTAGTTCTTCTCACAATGAATACCTGAATATTAATGTTAATCCCAAATTTTGATTTCCATTAATATTTCGCACACACTTAGTGAATTTACCAGAAAAACTTCATAAATGTAGTCCAACTAAAAGCATTAAAAACATATGGTATTCAACAGAAAATATATTTCAAAGCTGTCACTCGATGACTAATATTGTAGCCTCCATATTTCACAAGACACATCATTTATGCAATTTTTATTTTATTTCTGAATTGTGATAGCTCTGTTTGAGATGAATGAAGTTGATTCAGGATGAATCCAGATGTGAGTTGGCAGGAAATAAATATACGTCATGAGGAATTAGATTATTTTTGTTCTGTATTTGATTTGTCATTGATTACTAAATTTTCCCTTTTGAGTCGTATCTTCACCTCTCACATACAGCACAAACTGACATGACAGCTTCTTGCCAGGATATTACTTGAAGTCTCATGCTGTCTTGTTGTTAGCAAAAAGAATGTCAACTTTTCTAACATTCTTCAATGAAGAAACTTACCATTTCTTTTAAAAATTATGTATCTAGAGAAGATGCAATAAAATGGAGATTTATGATGTATATATTGTCCTGTAAATTCTGAAGTATCTAAAAGTGAGTCTTAAGCTAGGTATCCCTTAAAAAATGTCTTCATTTAGTCAATACTGGGGGAAAAATATTTTAATGATATTAAGCTTGTTTTTTGAGATTTATCCTTTTTGTGACACCACAACAGTGATCTGCACTTTTGATGGTCAAAACCAATCCTTCTTCCACCAGAAAAAGAAAAAAGAAGGTAGAAGAAATATTTACAATTAGTATATTAATTTCAAAATTAAGAATAAAGTCCTTTCTTTTCCTAGCCCCTTCTCTTTTAAAGAAAATCATATCTATCTATCACTAAGATCTATTATACATGTGTCTTACAATGTTTCATATGTATTCCACCACAAATGACCTGGCATATTCCACTGATGGTGGCACAGGGGGAAAATAAATTGCAACACCTAGCTGAATAATAGTTGGAAAAACCTCTTAGTTTCTGTACCACTGCTATGGAACTCTGATCAATGAAAATTGCCTATCAGACCTTTATGGCTCATCTCCATATCAAATTTCAGAATGCTCAGACTGAAGTTCTAACTCTGAAAAACAAAAACTGGTTGCCGTCAGGGACCCTGTCTACAATATGATGGACATTTATCAAAATTGATACAAACAAGATACATGAAAAAAAAACCCAAAACCATTGAAATGAATACATGAACTTTAGAAAACTCTTTATATCAAGCTGCTAATTAATGCATGGTCACTCTGGTTAAACACTGTTCCTTTGCATGTCTTTGGTGGGTTCCATCAGATGATTGTAGAAAAACCTGTGATGGGCTGCACAAAAGCAAGTACTTCACGAAATGGCACTGACAGTGACACCATAATATTGGTTTTGGCATCCTCTGGAGCTAACAGAAGTGAGTTTGACAGTGCCATATGCTTAGGAATGCATGAATTCTCAGAGGATAACAGGTGACCCTCACTCTTACCCCGGAAAAGCTAATTTTTTGGAATTATTCAATAAAATAATTGCTGAAACGATTTTCTGGAATATTTGAAAAAGTAGGTTTGTATAGGCAAACACTGGAGTGGGGAATTTATCTAAGATAGACAAAAGATTTTAGAAGAATCCTTGAAGGTCACTGTAATATGCTCCAGAAAGAATGTGAAGTTGTTATAGAATATTCAGTCAGAGTTCCTACAAGAGGAACTTTGATTTACTAAACTTTAAGTATAGTAAGAAATCCTGAAGCCCAGACTAAGAAATTAATAACATTGAATCCAAAACCATAGTGATCCAGAGAAAGGGATGGTTTAGGAAATGTCTACCTGAACAACTGACAAGAAATTATTTCAAATGATGCAACTATAGGGGGGTCCTGAAAAAAAAAGTCCAAATAACATCCAAAAAAATACTTCAGAAGGATTTCCACTAACATTTCATCAACATTTGAGTCTCTAGTCAGAGCTGTGAATGAAACGCATTTACATCTCCATGAGACAACTTGAATCATTGAATCAATATTCTCATAATAAGATAAACAGACAAATCTTCTAAAAAATAGCAACCCTTTCACATTTCTAAATATGAAACAAAAGGTGCAATGAGTAACCAGCTGTATTCATTACCACCACATTACTTGGTTTACAGTATATTCTATAAAATACAACTTTCAGGAGAAAAAAAAAATCAGTTTTGACTTTGTGAGACAAAGAATCTAGTTCCAACTCAGACTTTTCAAAAGGTTTTGACATTTCACATCTCAGTAGACATTGTATCCTTGAACAGGACCAAAACTGTGAATTTCTACTTTTCAAAATTTAGACGGTGTAAGCTTCTCAACTGAAAAAATGAAAAAAACTATCTAAACTTTTATTGGCTTTTTTTCATTCGGTTGGTTTTTGGGGTTTTCTTTCCCTTCCAGTTAAAGAGCAGGTTTTATGATTATAACTACTAGAAAATGGCAACCCATATTTATAAAAAATATGACAGCAGACATGCATTGAAAATTCTTTCCATTTCGCAGAAAAAAACAAAAACCAATCTTTATTAGGTAAAAGTAAATGCAACTGAGAAAGCCAGTGTAGCAGGAACCTGAGAAAGGACTGGGATTTTTCTTTGTCTAAATTGGAGAAGTAGGGGCAGCTCAGCAGAGGACTAGAATACCACTTAAAACTCTTCATCATATTATATATATACCAGCCCAGTTATGCCACTTATTCTAATTTTCTTTCTACTGAAAACTTTACAACTTCTTCCATGTTAATTTCCAAATTTAAGACTTCAGAAGAAGGAAGGGCTGTTTCTTTAAAAGAGATATGAGAAATATGCAAGTCTGTGTGCTTGGTGATGAAGTGGCAGACAGAAGTGCTACATTCAATCCAGAATCAACAAAGACTACAAACTGTATGGAGTAAAAAAAGTGAACAGGAAACTTAGGTAGAATTTCTGCCATTCTGTACACAAGTCTGGGATACTGCAGTCTCTCTGTAAAAAAAAAAATATTACAACCTCTGTAAAAAAGAAAGGTTGGCTTTTGTCTGTTTTGCTGTGCAGTGGCACTGGAAAGGCCAAAATATCCAAAAAAAGAAGCATCACAAAATTTATTGGCAATGCCTCAATGAGAGTGCACACCAGCAAAAACACTTCAGCAACAGCCCTGGCAGCTGCCTGCTGAGAGAGAATTCTGCTAACAGAAGACTTGGCATGGAAAGGTAGAAGAAGAAAACAGCTTCAGCTACTGGAAGCCAACCATCTCTCTCCTTCTCAGAATCAATCTCACCGAGAGTTACAGTAAGTTGTCATACTGGGAGACACCGCAGAAAATGAAATAAATTGAGCAGCAACAGCATGACTGGAAATTGCTCATCAACAGGTGTACTAAAAATTTGCTGTGAAATATGGACATACTTTCTCTCTGGGAACTGTGGTCCATATAAGCCAAAGCCAAAAAAGTTGCATATTTTCAAAATTTATTGAATGATTTAATCACTTGAGTTTTATGTTTTTAACTGGAATCATAGAATCATGGAATTGTTTGGCTTGGAGTTGAATTCAACCTTCAAGATTATTGAGTCCATTGTTAAATTACAGTTATCATTAAGAATTTGTTTTCACTAGAAATTGTTACATAATTTTCTATTTATACATTTGAAGTAAGATATTGAAGTAAGTTAATAATAAAACTAACAGTACATTATTAAACAAATCAAGTATCTTGGGTAGAGAGGAAGTTTACTTATATTAGGACATAAATGAGAAAGAAGTTGTGGATCAGTATCTGAAATCAACTAATGACTATGGTGTCTGGTGACGGGCAAATACCAGAAAATAGGTATGTGTATTTGTCTTCTTTAGGAGATTCTGTGTGCTTGTGATACATTGGTTGCAGAAAGACCATATTTTGAACTGTAACATCCTATTGAGTTACAAATAAGGGAGTTGTAACTTCAGTGAGACCAGATGTCTACCAGCTGTTCATATTCAGGAATGATCCTTACTCTAGAAAAAAACATTAACATCTTTTGAAAGCAATTGGTTTTGCCTTTAGCAATGTCTGTTGTAAATACCAGTAGGTGCAAAGACTACCTAGGATGTTATAAACAAATAATTCCTTGCATTTTATTCACCCTGTCTCTAGGCAAAATGAGGCAACGGACTGTTAACAATGAAGTCCATAACATAGCCGATTGAACAACTGAAGCACTAAAATGCACCATGTGCTTTGGATACCTAATGCATTACCTACTATGTCAAAAGAGAAACACAATAGGCCCTTGTTTGAGCTGTATAGTCCAGAGAGTTTACCAGAAGAGGATTTATTTCCCGCACTTTCTGATATGTGCTCTGAGCTGTGCGCTGGAATTCTGAAGATCGCAGAAAGTGTGCCACTGTTGGGGGAAGGGGTGGGGAATAAAAGTGGTAAATAAATGATCTTATCTGAGAAAAGAAAGAAAGTTATACCTAATGAATGTATTTCTTTTCTATGGCAACTGTTTCTAGACAAAGCTTCTCCCTGACCTATCTGAAATTCATAAAAAAACACTACATACACCATGGATATTGTTGTCAAAAAGAATATACAGTCACATTGGATCAGGCTTCTCTCTTCTCTTAGTTCTAAGGGGACAATTGTAAAATTACATTCTAATTTTTTCTGCCCTAGGAAAAAGGAATACTGTCATTTGGAAATTCCTTGGGTACGTTCATTCTTTCTTATAAATTATGAGGTTAGACTATCAATCTTACTAATTTAAACCACAAGGAAAATTAAGACAAAAGAGGGTATCACTGAATATATGATATGCATTTTCTCCTGGTTTTCTTCTTTTAGATGGCTTGGAAACCCCCACATAGGCTTGGAGAGCTATCTGAGATGTTTCCTATTTGTGGTCTGGATAAAGATGAGAGGAAGAAAACATAGTCCAAAGAGAGGGGTGAATTGTTAAATAAGACAATATGCTTACTAGTAAATTTGAATAACAAGTCTAGTTTAATTAATCTTATCATCTTATTAAAATAATAAATGTCTGTCTTAAGTGAATACTACACTGACATGGTTAATTTTCTGTTAACCTAGATGGTTTTGGCATTCCACAGACAGTGCCAGTTTATGCCACTCATTCCCCGAGGACTAGACTTCATTATGTTTATCCCTAGCAGTCAGTGAGTTGCTATGCATGAAGATTAAATTATTCTAATGAGACCACTCATGAAACAAAGAAAAAACATCATGAGGGAACATGGCAGAATATGACTTCATGGTGATACTTTAATCCAGTACTTAAAGATTTTCCTCTGCTTACATTCCTTCCCCTTGCAAACTTAAATATCCACTCCCATCTTTAAATAGCACACTACCTTCTACTTGCTTTAAGGAGGTTCAGACTGCTGTAAACTTTCTTAAACCAGACTAAAACCCAGGTCAAAAAGGAAAGTCTATAGACATTGGAAGCAGGACAGGTGACACAGAAGGACCACAGAGATGCTGTTTGCCACTGCAGGAAGAAAGTTCATGAGGCCATATCTTGAGTAGAGTTCAACCTGGATAGTACTGTAAAGGCCAGAAAAAAAGGCATTTTGGCATATTTTAACAGCAAAAGGAAGATTAGAAGTAGCACTGATTTAGTACTTGATGAGGTTAGTCCACCTAAAAATAGAGACAAAGACAAAGCAGACATGTTTAATGATTTATTGAAGGAGGTGAATGTCCCACTCATCTTCTCCGTGGCCTTCACTCAAGTCCTGTGTGCAGTTTTGGGCATGACAATAAGTGAAGGATATGAAGCTTTTAGAAACCATCCAAAGGAGGACTACGAATGTGGTGAAAGGTCTCAAGGACAAAACTTAGGAGGAGAGGCTAGGATCACGTGGTTCATTCAGTTTGGAGAAGGCTGAGGGTAACCTTGTCACGCTGTATAACTTCCTCAGGGGAAGCAGCAGAGGGGAAGGTGCTGATCTCCAACCTCTGATGACTAGTGATAGGTTACAAAGAGATGAAGTGAAGCTGTATCTCGAGAAGTTGACGTGTGATATTGGAAAAAAGTTCTGCACTGAGAGAGTGATCAGCCACTGGAACAGAGTCTCCAGAGAAGGGGTCATTGTACCAAGCCTGCCAAGAATATCTAGAATATCTAGATAATTTTATTCCCATGGTTTAGTTTTGTTTTAGTTTTAGGTCATTTTACAAGGAGCATGAAGGTGGACTCAATGATTCTTATGAATGTCTTACAAATTGATATATTCTATGAGTTTAAGCTTTACCTGAAACAAATATATTAGACAAATACTAACAAGTCTAGGAAAAAAAAATAGGATGAAAGACCAGCACAGCTCTCATGTAAACACAGGAATAAATATTCTGGTATGACACCCATTTCTACAGCAAAGAAAGTTTCACAGTTATGGCAGCAAAACAGCCATCTGCTCTGGTTAGCAGGTTCAAACTTACAAGACTTTCCTCTGTGCATGTGTGAAATGTTTGACTCATGCAATGATTTCTTTAGTCCCTGTTCACAAGAATGGCTCTCAGTCATAAAAGCCTAGATATTTACTCAGGTACCAGATATTGTATAAGGCAATGGACAATTTTGGTCTTACTTGTGCAGTTTTCCCAATCAGTCTCACTGATCTCTTTTACAGTTTTCTACATTTAGCTATCACCAACTGAGGCACTGTAAGCATAAAGATCAGTTTTATTGTGGCTTTCCCTCTTTTTCTTTTTACAGATATAGAAAATGGGGCTGCTATATTTTTTATTCCTTTTTGGTTCACTTGTTATTTATGCAGGGCTTTCTCCTCAATAGAATGTAACTCAGTTTATAGTAGCTAAAACTGTGGGGAGTATATTCTGGGTGGGGTTTTTTTGGCAGATGTTTTTCACCGTCTTTCTACTCAGTCATTTTGCCTAATTCTATGTTCAGTACTGCCTCTTTCCAGAGTCATAATTGCATCCATGCCCTGAAATAGCTAGCGTTTAAGCTTACAGTATTGTCCTCATAAACAAATTCAATTCTCTCTTGTTAACCTCATCGTTTTTTATTAATAGGTATTAATACATTGACTTCTGTTGTGCCTTCTTATTGCGTTAGTTGAAAAAAGGTTTGAAGGGCAATCCATTCTCACCTATGATCTTTCTCATTGGTACTAAGCTATTTCTTTGTAGCACCGTTGGGACTTGCATCACAAAGCTAAGGGTTACTTCAGCTATTGAAGCTTTCAAACACGCTAGAATAAGTGGGACATTATACACAGCTCAGATTGCTAATACTGCAGCATGAGGAGGATTGGTTTTTTTAATAGGAAGTAGAGGTGGACTAATAACTCAGATTCATCATAGTGAAGAAATTTTCCTCACATTTCATCATCTTCCTTCTGATCTCAAACCATATTCTGCACTTTTCTGGTCCTTCTGTAAGCTTTTTTTTACATTATTTTTTCAGGAAACAATCAGAAATTTTCCCCCTACCTAACAGTACTTAAAGTAGCCATTAAAGAGTCTAAGATATGAAGGAGCTGGCAAAAGGTGGTTGTGGAGAAAGCTGTTGGTGGAGAAAGGCTGACTGAAATACTTTGTTTAGCAACAGTGCATTGTTATAGTACCTGTCTACATTTTCTGGAACTGTGTTCGCTGTCAAGTAAATTTTTATCAAGGAAATGTACTTAAGATAGTGTTTTCGTGGCAAGATGGCAGATAGAACCTGTTCTATAAATGACAAATTGACTCACTGAATGTGTGACAGGGCTGATGCACCCAATTGGCCTTGAGAACCAAAAAGACCTTCACAGGACCAGGAAAGTCCTTTTTTCCTTACACAACTAATTTTTCCTTCCTTGTGGATGGAAAAAAAGTGTGACCTCTGCATCAACAGAAGTCACTGTCATATCAAGGGGCATTACTGTAAAATCAGAACAAAATTTGAACGAAAAAGATAGGCACACAGTCAGATCTTAATGGATCCTGGACAATGCACTAAGTCTGTCTTTTCTTACACACAGCTGGAACAATATACAGTTTCCTCATGCTTCTATTCTGTTACATATTTGGTTTTTTATAAATAAATTATCTTTAACAATGAGAATAGTTCTTCAAATAACCAAATTTTAACAAGTGTTTTAGTCTGAATGTGTAATATATATTCATGCATATGTCTATAGATGAACATACATGGAGTCTCAGTTTCAAGACACAGTCTTATGTAACACTCCATTGTGCTTTATTACAAAGAAAATAGAACTTTTTTTCCCCCCCACTAAATTTAGGAAATTTTCTGTTTTGTTCTCTGTGTATCTAACTCTACAGTGTTCATGCACATCATGTGTTTTATACTAGAGGGTTTCGTTTCAATAATTTTTCTACTGTGAATTTGTAAGCTCAAAAAACATTTAATTAAGAGATCTGTTACCACACTAACCTGACAAAAAGGGCAAAAAAGACAAGTGTTACATTTTCACAACTGTCAGTGATATTAATATATTTGAAAATGTAATGGCAAGGTAACCTCTGTGTTCCTAAAGTTGTATGATCGATTTCCAAGATGAACCTTTGTTAAAAGCTCTGATCTCCTCATAATATTTTTAGGTTATATGTTTCTTTTTTCTAAAATGTGAAGAAAATTTTGGATTCCCCCCATTTAACATGAATTAAAGAACAAGTTTCAAGATATCAAACAGGTGAATTGGTACTTGTGTTTGTTACCTTTCATTTAGCTGATTGTTTTTCCAGGTTGATCTTCTTCTTTGACAGTCAGTAAACACCTGATATTGGACTTATTGTGTTCAATTTAAACTTATTGTGTCCAATCAAGTACTGCAGTGTTTTATTGAACAGTCTGGGCTTTTTTTTTTTTTTTNTTTTTTTTTTTTTTTGCTTTGAGTACTCTTAAGTGCACAGAAATATTTTCTCTCCAAGTATTTTTCCCATATCACTCTTAGAGGAAACTTAAAAATGGCCTGAATTTTTTTGGGAAAAAATACATTTGATACAATAAAAAGAAATTGTTCAACCTTGTAAAATCCAACCATCTAATGCTTAAGGAGTAAAAGGTTAAGAAATTAAGGAGAAAAAGCTGAGACAATTTCTTCACAAGAAGAAATTGTAGAAATTAATCCATCTATGGGAAGTTCAAGTTTGAAAATGTAGCAATTGCTGGTAAAAACTTTCAATAAAATGACAGACTGGATTTAAACAGAGAACTTCTTCCATATCTTTTTATCTTCTATAAACAAAAACTATGAATAGAAGTTTGTTGCACTTAAAAGAGAATATGAGCACTTAGCTCACGACATTAATTTATGCTTAACATCAGAACATGTGGTACTGATAGGAATAAACTTGCTATAAAAATATTTGACAGCCATCAAGATTTAAATTTCCACATTTATTAATTTACTTGAAAAAAAAACTCCTGCCCTTCAAGAAAAACATTTATGGCCCTTCAATTTAATTTTTTTTCTCCAAACATTTACAAATGTAGTAATCGCATGTTACTATTAGAAACAGTGTTCAAAGTGTCATTAAATTGACACTGTGCTTAAAAATATTTCCAATCATCTGTTTCATGAAATCTGACTTTTCTTATTAATTATTACCATTCAGTCCTTCCAGGTGAAAGCCTAAAACTATGTGGCAGAGATATTTTTCTGATGTGACCTTTCTTCAGTTAATTAACTCTGCTACATTTTTTAATATTTGATTTAAAAGCAAAAGATGTTTTATGATATGGCATGATATGATTTAAAGGCATAAAAATCCATGTTTATGCATGTTGTCTAATTGCATTTTCTTTTCTCTCTCAGTCTTTCAAAATGTATGAAGAAGACAAAACTACTGCTCACAGTCTCCATAGAGACATCATGAGAGTATCAGGAGAAAATATTTTTATTTCAATACCTAATGGATTTGTCACCTGAGTAAAACCACTCAATAAGGAAAGTGCCAGGCATAGAAAAGCCATTCATTACAGTATGCAACTCATTGTGATCTGCATTGGCTTGGTCTATGCTGAGTGGCTTAGCACAGTATTTAGAAAAGTTACAAAAGTAGATTTCTTTTCAGATCTGTTTGCTTTTCCAGATTCAGGGCTTAAGTTCACATTCCAGTTTAAATGACACAAAAGAACAGCCTATTTCTATTGATATATTTCGCTTGGCCCTGGAGCTCAACTTGGTTAAGAAAAGCAATGTATTTATTTATGGGGAAATTCTGTATAATTTACCTGATAATTATCAGAAGAGGGGTTATTTTTGATTCATAAAGTAGACCTGGAAACATATGATAACTGTCTGCAAGACTACCACTCTAAACCAGAGTTTGCATGTGAAGTCAAGGCTATCCACCAGTTAATATGTCACAGCTGAAATTTTATGCTATGAAAGCTTAACATTTCTTACTATTTTAAATACACAAATGTTTAAAAGAAGTTCATCACCTATAGATGATTAGATCTTTCTAATTCCCCTTCAAAATACAGTGTGGAACTAGATAGCGTATATTAATATATGACAGAGTTTTATAGTATTGGTTATATGAATCCAGTCAATTCATTACATGAACAGAAAAAAAGAGGCCAAACCAAATTAACATATATGTCCTTCCAGGTAGTTTAGGCCTCTTAAACCAAAACTGATTCAGTAAGAATATGTGATTTGGAATTTTTTAATTTCTTATGATGTTTTAATTGACTAATACTTTTTTTTTTTTTAAGTGTGTAAAATGGATTTTAGCTTACTGGATCAATTTCAAGACTTCTGAGGTATCACTTACTTGCTGCAAGTAACTTAAGTTAAAAATATGTATCAGACATATCTGTAAGTATAATGTCACCAAAAAACAAAACTAGATGAAATATCTACAAGTCTCCACTTTTTGAACTAGATATACAGTGATTTGGAAGAGGATATTAACTCTGATTCTACTGTTACCTTCAAGGTTAGATACCACTCTTTTCATTCCCATTACCTCTCATGGTTATGAACATATTTGCATAAACCTTCTGCAAAAAACCCCAACCAAAACAAAAACAAAACAACAAACCCAGCCCCATCTCTACACTATCATTTAATGTCTCTTTATGCCAAGTTCCATTCTTGTTTAGAACACTGTAAAATAAAACAGGTTTGGTCAATATTCCTGAGCTGGAAGCTGAAAGTTGGTCAACAAAAGTCTTCATGTTATTTTTCCAAGTGTTTTAGAATAAAACCTAAAAAAAATATCAAGAGCACTGAGCATCCCATCCAGATTTTCAGAAACACTGGCTACTTGTTGAGACGTGGCAAGAGGTGCCATTACTTGTCACTGTATTGCGGTTACACTGGCAGACTACACTGACTGCAGTACAGTTTTAAGTAGTCCCAGTTATTTTAGTAGTGTAAAGACTCCAAATTCGTTATGAGATAGTAGTAGAGGAAATAATTAGGTTTGAAGCATTGGGCAGAAACTGAAATTTGCTCTGGAGGAAGGGAAGAAGTAAATAAAATATATTCCTATTTCCTCTTGTTTAAGACAAAGTATTAGCTACAGGATTCTTTCGTTGGCTGAGCAGGAATAAAATAACACTAGTATTAGATTAATTCAGATCTGCTTTACTAAGTTATAATGTAATGGTGTGGGACAAAAGAAGCACAATTTTAAGGTAAAAAAAAAGCAAACATATTATTGACATCTCCTTGACATCTCCCATGGCTCTCTGATACTCTGCTAAATGAAAAGCCCACAAAATGTTGCACTTCAAGTCTCTCTGAAGAGTGTTACTCCAATAGATTTAAGTCAAAGGCCAAATAGACATATTCGTTTGGGAAGTACAAAGCAAGACGCAGTACTTGATTGCAATTAAAGACACTTTTGTTGTTTCAAAGAGACACTTAGAAATGCAACAATTTTATTTTCTAGTATCTCACATATATGCTTCTTTGTTAGTCTATTTTTCATTAAGCTGTCAAGTCAGTGACAGAGTATTTAATGAGAATTTTTATTTAAAATTGCAAACTTGGAAAATAATTTGTCTATTTAGGGAGCTACCTTCAGGAACTGGCACTTTTTGCTTTGGTTTTGAATTTAAATATACCTTTGATGTATTTTGAAATAAAAACCTGACAATTTATTTGGAGAAAAACTGCATTTCTGAAGTTTTGGTACCACAGAAAATTTTATGTAGTAGTGGTGCAAGACATGAATCTTATAATATCTTAAAAAGATATACAAGGTAAAATCACTAAAATATTGTTGATATTGGAATCAATAACATTTAGCTCCAATAGTTTGCATTAGTTAATAAGGGAGGCACAGGTGCATTAGAAAAATAAAATCCCTGTCTGTATAAAATAGAGTCAGAAATTTTATACTTAATCAGACTTCAGACATTTCTTGACAAATTAGCTATTTTGTTTATATTTTTCAGATCTTGGAAAAAGCTGAGAGCTAAAAAAAGAGACCTGTGGTCTGGAAAACATATAATGGAGTGTAGAAGCTGACTGGTGAGAGTGCCATTCATAATTTCCATTACTAATGATTAAATAATATGTATTAAATAATAAAAAGCCTGTGAAAATTATCTGGGAAACTGGGAAAGTATATCGCCAAGTCCTTTATTCACAGAAAGAAAAACATTGTTTTGTTTTTAAAACTGCTCATCAGACTTTTAGGTGATAACTCTGCAGAGAATTTTTTTTCATATGAGTAAAACAAATCTTACAGGGATGAAATAATATTTTAATTAAAAAAATAAAATAATGAAACACAACTATAAGAACAAAACATATTATGTGCTAAGAATACACTTTCCTTTTACAAAATGAAATGCAAAATAAAAATGAGAAAAGAGAGTTTTCAATAGATGTCATATTCCATGGAACTTTTGAAAACTCCTTCAGTGGCATCTATAATTTTTCAGGTCAAAAGTTGTTATAGTGGGACTATAAATCCAAAAGTTGACAAGAAAAGGTGTAGTTTAAAAGAGTAAAATGCTCTTTCAATACGGAAATATTACTGTCATAGCAGTTTTAAAAATGAGGCAAATAATTGGAATTTTATTAATTTTTTCTAGATTTTTAAATTATTTTTCCTTCTTTCTTTGCTCTGCAAACATAGATAACAGATGTAGTCTTTTAGTCTATAAACAATACTTATTGAGGTAGGGTTCTTTTCTAAAATTTGTCATCTTTATATGACGATCCCTTTTTATCTCCTTACCTCTCTATTTTCCCAAATGTTTTACTGTCCAAATCACGTTGATCCCTTCCTTTGCATATTCCTCTTTTCCCTCTGTATATCACTTCATCCTACAATGCTCATCAAGCAAATTATTCTTAGAAATATTTTGCTTCATTAAAACTACATACTTAAAAGTTGGGGGAAGATTTGAGATTCTTACTGTAAGTTGTTACCTTCTGGGGGTATTTTAGAATAATAATTGAGATTTTTCTCTATGGAAACTCTCTTCGCTTTGAAAATGTAATTTTAGAATACAAATGTTCATTAGGTAAACTATGTAAGTATTCATATATCCTTAGTGTAAACTGCTTACATGCTAGGTTGTCCATATGTAGCAGTGGCTCCAACAATGATGCTGAAATCATCACTTCATTTTCCTTTACTAGATTAAAGCAGATCCTTTTTTTTTTTTTTTTTTTGATGCTTGGGGTATAATTTTGTGAGTTATAACAATGGCAAAGGGATAAAATATTAATGAGACAAATACTGAATAATCTTAGAATAAGCTCAGACTTATTTCTCTAGCTTTGGGTATCCATAGAGGACATTTATGTGTTATTTTGGTGTTCTGTGTTGAAGAAAATTGTGGCTGCAATGAGAATGTTTTCAAAAACACTGGATATACTGCTCAAAAAAACCCTAATAGGAAAGTACACTCTGGTTTTTTTTCTGGGTGGGAAATAAAGTGATCCCAGTAAACTGTATTCCAGACTGAATTTCCAGGACAATGAGACTGTACACTGTAATGTAGGAAACCTGGGAGTATTGAGAACTTCAACAAAAAAAAGGGGCAGAATTGCAGACCTAAACAAATGCAAAGTTTTGTCAGGAGGATGGAATAGTTCACAAAGAGTATGGTTTGCTGGAATAGAATTTCTGTTATATCTCTCTATATCTAGATTTATTTTTTTGAATACAGCCATCAATATTTAAAAAAAAAATATTCTCAAATAGCTTAAGGTTCCCAGTCATAAACAGTTATTGTCTAAAAGCAAGGTTTGGTCCAACACAAACAATCCATTCTAGAAAAAGTTCATGCCAGCCTGAAGATTTCTGTGAGAAAAGGTGCTCAGGACCTGTAGTGTGACTGAGCTCACCCTCTCTAAATAAACAGATAGGGGATTTGAACTGTGGAGTCCTATTCTGCTGTAAGTGTATCTTACCAAGTTGGGATTTCAGCATCTTTATTAAAAATTTTGTAGCTTAAGCTCTTCTTTTCCTCAGACTCCATTACAGATGTTCAAAAAGGAAATGTTCCATTTTGAGTAGAAGAAAAAAAAATTTCATTGAACCGAAAAAAGCTTTGCTTTTCTTCCATGAACCTTTCTATCTCTCAGAAGCTTTTGTTTTGCAGTTTTTATGACATTCAAAACTTAGTACCTTTTTTTCTTTTCTGACAGATGAATTTTCCTTTGCTGCCTTAATTTGTAATTTAACCATTATAAATATGTTTCATATGAGCATTTAAATAAGGATCTACCAAAAATTTTGTGTATGGCTCTTTCCCTCAACTCAGAGAAATGATAACTAATGGAGCAAGGAGACATTACATTGGGTGCACAAGATAGATAGTAGATAATAAGTAGACTTATAAATCTATAATGACTTATAGTAATATTATACTCTTCCAATAAGGTAAGAAAGAGCAAAGTCAGTTCTACTAAAAGAATCTGTCACATAGGTCATGAAAATTGAAACCTAGAGTCTAAAGGCTTTTTGCAAATATTGATAAATGAGCACTTGCTCAGCTGTTGGGATATGCCAATTTTATTCCATAACTAGGCAGCAAAACAGCAGCAAAATTATTATATGTGCCACAGAAGGGTGAGCTGACCATAGCTACTCAAACAGACTTGAAGTTAGGTGGTCTGCTGTCCATTTTTTGTCCAAAGGTCCCAACACATCCAGAAAAACACAGTAATTAAGAGGAAAGACATAAGGACAAAAGGGAAACTTCATTCTCTCATTGCATCAGCCCATGCAATGCTAATGTTTGTTCCCAGTTCAGGTTGACATTGCAGAAAGGGTGCAGTAGAACTAGCAGAAATTAGAAAAAAGTTTGTGAGGAATACCAAGTGTAGGATATGGCTTCTGCTTTAAGACTGACAAAATTAGCTGTAATCATTCAGAATCATTTGGAAAACTGAGAACTGAAGACAAAAGAAGGGCACCTGGTTTTCCCTAGGCATCATAGAAATCAACTGTGGTCAATTTTTCACCTTTTACTAGGAGGCCAATGCACTTTTACCTCATAGCCTGAAAAGAAAATACTGAATGTGCAAGGAAAAGCAAACTTCTGTTAAACTGTACTTTACAAGGTGGAAGTTAGCTTATTCTAAACTGAATCTGAAGTCCTCTTAAGATCACATAATTTTTACCTGAAGTCAGAGTACCCCAGATGTACTAAATGTAACCATATATTTTTCAATATTAACCTTGGTATTTCAATACCAAATATAATTGTATTTGGAATCTAATTATAATAAAACAGAAAAAGGAAAGAAAAGCAGAATCTTTGCTTACATCTGGCAACCCTAAAACCCACATTGTTTCATTGAAAAAAATATGTCTTTTCTGAACTCCATGATTTTATGGAGTCTTTCCATTTGGAATCCACTTCTCTTTTGTTTTATATAATGATATTTCACTATATTGAACTTGTCATTAAAATGGGATATGGAATGGAAAAAGTGCTCTGAAAATGTATTATTAAGTTTTGAAAAGTTGGAGGATTTCTAAGATGGCATTTTCAGACCACATTAAATGGAGCAGGCTGGAAAATACTCCTGAGGCTATTATCATTATCAGCCACTGACATGAAATAGTCCTGAAATAGTTATTTTTCCCTTTAGATTTTCAATCCATGACCCAAGTTTTTATTTCCAAAGAGAAACAGCCTTCTAAGGAAGTTGCTGAAAACAACTAATACTCAGCATTTTCTAACAGACTTAAAGCAATACAGAATATTCTGAATGTAATTTTAGTCTTCAAACTCTAAAAAATTATATTTTGCCATTAAAAATTTAAGGCTGTCTATAACCTATATGTCTGTAGTAATCCTTACTTAGTGATTCTGAAACAGCCACTTTTTCAGCAATTTTAGTAAGGAAAAAAAGACCAATCTTTGTGTAATTCAAATGGCAAAGAAAATGCCTGCAGGCAAAAAAGTGTCCAAAGTTGACTTGGTCAAGATATGTGGGATAAGAGTAGACCTAGAAAACAGGGCTCAGCGTATAAGATAGGTGAGTTTTGCTCTGAATTTCAGATAACTGTAAGTTTTCAGATTTTAGACATTACTTTGGTCCACACTTACTGGCAGCTGGGCTGGAACTAGTTTCAACTTTTGTCCTCTGCTTCTAATACTCAAAATATTACCCTTCATAGCTTTTCCCATATTGAAGTCGCAGTGTTATGAAACAGACAAAAAGAAAAATCAGGAAAAAATAAGTGGCTTAGGAGAGTGTATTCCAAATTTTGATTTATTCTCATCATGTTATTCACTGATTAGGAATAGATAAAAAGGTATACGATTTCAATTTTTTTTTTTAATGGAACTTACAGACATGGGAAAAAAAAGGTCTTTATTGAAAAATATCACTTTGAGAAGCATTTTTGAACAGAATTAAAAAACAGTGGTCAGACATGGCATATCTTCTATTCATTTACTCTGCTAAATAGGAAAAGAAAGCTTGTTCAAACTAACAGTTATACTGTCTGAAGGTATATAATTATTATGCATATCATATACATTTATCACACAGACATATTTATACACATATCTATTATATAGTAGAGGTATATATTTATCAAATACAAACACATATGCATATTTATGTCTAACTCTCTGTATGTATATGAATGCATATGCCCTAAATACTTAGAAACTTTCTGCCAGTTTTGTATGAGATTTGGAAAATATCCCCACCTATCTTCCACTGCTATAAAGAAAGGAGTTATGGAAACACAAGACAGGTTTAGGTCCCACTGAAGTTCTGTGTTTGAGAGAATAAACACATCAGCAGACTTTAAGAGACCTGAAGCTTGGTGTCTACACTAAAGTTTCTTCATTCCCTCATAAGTGCTCTTATGGATAATACTTTTTAATGATTCGTACTCTAGCCAAGTAATTCTCTCTTCTACTAGGATGCTAATATATAAAACATTGGCGTGTTATCAGTGTTGTTTTAGTCAAAGATACAAAACTCATCACTATATATGGATTGACTCCATCCAAGCCAGGTCCAGTATGAAAATCTTGCCACTGCACAGTTAATGTTTGAATAGCTACAATCTGAATAGCCAAAACGGTAACTCATTAGTGAAAGGTTTATCTTCTTACCTTAGTTTCTGTCCATGTGGGGTTCATCCTGAAGGTTCAGTGAAATCAGATCATTAGTTACTCATTAATCTAGTCACCGAAGAAGTTGTATTAGTTATAATTAAGAAATTAATCCTTTTAAATAAGTTTGTTTGTTCTTCTAATACATTGGAACTTCTAGCTGATATTTCAGTCCTTCTCAGAATACACCCATAATCAGAAACCATGAGTGTGGTGTGATCAGTAGGTAACAAAGGTCACAGAACAAAGGCCACATATGTACTTATGTAGATGGTAAAAATAGAGAAATGTCCTGACCTAAAAAAAAAAAAACAACTCCATCTATGCTATCTCACTATTTCTTGAAGCTATTACTCCAAAACCAAACAACTTTTCTGAAGCATGCTGTGCAGCTAATAAAACAATTTTATAGAACTTTCTCACTTTATGGTTTTGATCCCAACCTTTGCTGATGAAAGTTGTTTCTTTCCCTAGACTACTACAAACACACACACAAAAAAAAATCCCCAAAAAACATAACAGCAAAAACCCCTTCTGCTAGTAGAATCCCCATACATAAACCAGAACATACACATGGTTTAAGGCTGTGCTGGATTTTCATTTAAGCTTATCTGTTCAGGAGAGAAACACGTCATTCATTATCTCTTGTGAAAAAAAGCCTGAAGGTATTATACACTTTCACATAATATGCAAAAGCTCTTGGAGTCATCAGGAATTGTGTCTTTAATACTAGGTAACTTTCCTTTTTTTTTTTTACTTTACAGAAAAAAAAAAGTTGTGACCTTGAAATTCCCACTTTCAAAAGTATCTATAAATTCTATGTAAAAATTATACTAAATCCTGGAAAATTGCATTCTATGTTCATGTCATATAATATTCTAAAGGTGATTATGTACAAAATTTCACCAATATAACCTGAAGCCAATATAAAACATCTTTCTCCCTCAGCCATTTAGTAATTTATCTTCAGAGATACCTAGTTTTCTCACACAGGAAAGATAAGAACTTTCTGGAGGGAACCTGACAAACACACACAAAGGTGAGAGATTGGAGCACTTGTCATATGCGGAAGGTCTAAGAGAGCTGTCCCGCTTTAGCCTGGAAAAGAGGGATTATACAAATACCTGCTTTTGAGGGAATGAAGATGAGGCAGCCAGACTTCTTGCTAGTGTGCAGTAGCAGGACAAGGGTCAGTGGGCACAAACTGAAATACTGGAAATTACATCTGAACACAGACAAAAGTTATGCTTTGAGAGTGGTGTGAGACATGCCCAAGCTTCCCAGAGAAGTGGTAGGGATACTGGGAAATACGCAAAACACAACTGAACACAGAATTGAGTGATCTGCTCAAGTTGCCCCTTCTCAAGCAGGGAAGCTGGTCCAGATGATCCCAAGAGGTCCTTTCCAATCTCAACCATTCTGTAATTCTACTGTTTTTTCATTTCTTCCTCCAGTGCTTTTCCTTTCCTCTTCCAATACCTGAAATTATCCCAATCTTTGATTTTCTTGAGGGTATAGCTAAATCTCACAGAAAAAAGGATGACACTATGCTCTGGGGAACTTTCTGATTCATAAACACTTTTTAAGAAACACTTTGACATGAATTTGACTGTTTTCTTTCAAGTTACTATTCACAATAAGTTGATCCATTTCTTATAATTAGGCTCAGAAATGAGGCAGCCTAGAGTGAAAATCTGAAAGGACTCGATGCCAGAGGTTGCTGCACTATAATGCAATACAAGTAACCTTTCTTTCCTCCACACCCTCTCTGGACCCACCTGAAACTGATAAATTATAGTCTTTGAAGCCACTGTCACTGTTGATCTGAGAACCTACCACATCTCAGAAAAATGAATTTTCCATCAGCCCAAATGTACAAAGTCTGCAATTGCTTCATCCCAGTTCTTGTTCATATGCTGGAAGCATGGCAAGAGCTACCATCATTTAATGCATCTTCCACTGCAATGTGAAGGAAGCATTGTTTTAAAGTGAACAATTCTATTTCTTTCTCTTCCACATACTGCTTAAAGATGCTGCAGCATAGCAAATGTCTTTTTGCCATCACACACAGCAGCAATAACAGTTTGCATTCATCCTGTGCCACCTCTGTAGAACCTGAAGATACTGATAACTGGAAAAATTCATAGAGATGAACCTATGAAAATTAACCAAACAATTAATTTTCAGGAACACCAGTTGGATAAACTTTTAAACCTGTTCTGATTGACAAATTTATGTAAAATATTCTAAATTTTCCAGATATTCGGGATTTTTTTTTTTGATGGTCGTTTTAGGATTATTTTATCATGTCTGGTACTTAGAAGTGCAAAGAGGTGCTAGGCAGCAAGATCTACACCTAAATAAGAGCATGTATTTTAAATAACTATTAGATAAAATATGTGCATTTTTATTCTAAATCAGATAATCAGAACTCAGTCTAATAAGCACTCTCTGTGGCAGACCATTCATTCCTTCCCCCCCCACATCAATTCCTCTACCCACCTAAATCAAGACACCCAGAAGATCTCTTAATCAACAGGTTGAGATGCTCATACAGTTTTTCCTGAGCAAGCAGCAGAATTGCCAATTAGTGATGACAGGTATTTTGAAAACATACTCACACTGAGTAGCATTTGCTCTGACTTCATCTTTCTTACTACTGTCTTAGGAAAAGAAATCTCATTCTGCTGCTATAGTACACCATTATTCAGTACAAATTTTCATGAAATATATACAAAGCCTAAATACAGAACTTTTCTTCAGAAAAGCACAGCCTAAACATGACAAAGTAAAACATAAACATTGACAAAGTAAAAGATAATTTTAAATTATTTTATTTCTTATTCCCAGCTACAGTGATAGTACTATCCTTGAATCTTTGGATCCAAGCAAATATATTGTGTTAGGGTTCTCAGCTTGTAGTGTAGAAATGCAGTTTTTGTTTCATTCAGTACAATGGAGCATGTTTATATGTTATTATATGTTTATAATCTGCAGCAGCAACTTCAGTTTAGTTACTATAACAACTGCTCTCTTGATCTATTAAAAATTAAGAATTTAAATGTGTGATTATTTAAATTACTGGAAAATTAACTAAAAATCCTGGAATGAGTTATAAAATCATGAAATCATAGAAGGTTTTGAGTTGGAAAGAACTTTACATCATCTAATCCCAACCTCGTTGCCATGGTCACTAGACCTCAACAACCTGGGGTTGCTCAAAGCCCCATCCAGCCTTGCCTTGAACACTTCCAGGGGTGGGATGTCCACAGCTCCTCAGGACAATCTGCTCCAGTGCCTCACATCCTCACAGAAAAGAATTTGTTGCTTATAGCAAATCTAAATCTGCACTCTGAGTTTGAAATAAGTGTCCCTTGTCCTGTCTCTACAGTCCTGGGTAAAATGTCACTCCATCTTTCTTATAATCCCCATTTTATATATAAAGGGCCACAATAAACTCTCCCCAGAGTCTTCCATGGAGCATCTCTGCCTTTCCTTGTAGGAGAGGTGTTCCAGATCCATTTTCATGACCCTCCTTGGGGCCAGCTCTGACAGGTCCATGTCTTTCTTGCACCCAGAACTGAACTGCAGAAGTGAATGCAGTACTGCAGGTGAAGTGTCACAAGGGCAAAAGTCCTTGATGCTTCATTTTATGCATCTCAGGATACAACTGGCTTTCTAGGCTGCCAGGACATGTTGCTGGCTCATATTCAAATTTTCATCCCCAAGTCCACTGCAGGGCTGCTTTCAATCCCTTCCTTCCACAGACTCTGTTCATACTGATGATTGCCCAGACCACATTGCTGAGCTGCATGAGGTTCCCAAGCACTCACTCCTCAAGCCTGTCAAGGTCCCTCTGGATGGATCCCACCCCTCCAGCATATCAGTTGTGTATTCAACCTGGTGTAATCTGCAAGTTTGCTGAGTTTGTACTCGGTCACACTGTTTATGTCATTAAGAAGTGAAGTTTTGACCCGTATAATGCAGGTCTGGTCAACTGGAAGAAACTTCTCAGAAAAGAAATGAGTTAGGGCAGCCAAGTAGAACAGCACCTTTTTTTTGTCATAGCTGCAAGATTCATGCCAGCCTATTTTGTCAGTAGGACAAAAGAGTTAAATCTTGTACTCAACAAATGCTTTATTGTTAGTGACAAAAAGCCTAAAGAAGAAAAGTAAAAAAAATAAGTACATGTGAAAATTACATTGCAAATGGATTTTGTTTCTCCTCCCTCATATAGCTACAAAGATAATTTTTAGTAGAAAAGGGCAATTATACTTACTGAATTTTTCCTGTTACAGTAACCAAATACAAATTTAATTTTTTTTCTTGAATAAAAATAAAGATTATATTGTTAATAAGATTTTCTTTAAGTATTTAAGCTAATGACTAGTGAAGAATTGCCTGAAGCATTTCAAAATTACTTGCAGTAAAATAAGCTTATTTCAACTTTGCATTGTCAGACTAGGAGAGGCTTTGGTGTAGCAATGACCTAAAACTGAAACAGTCTGAGAAGCATTGAATTATTACTATATTTGTCTCTTGTTAAATTCAATGCTTTTTAAACAAGACTACTAATTTGGTGTTGCTGGGCTATCTTCTCCAGAAGCTTTTAAAATGTCCTCATACAATGTAAATAGAAGTTCTGACAGAACTCTTATGCAACTTTTTCCAGTATATATGACCTACTGTTAGTTCTGTGTCTTTTCAAAACCTGCTAGGTTTATATTCCTCCATGAAGTGAGATTTTAGCTGGACAGCAAATTCAGCCAAATTTCCAGTCAAATTCAGGTATAAAAATTTGTTCTCCACATCTATCCAAAGAGACTCTTTATGTTATTACATCACATTTTTGCTAGTTCCCTAAAGTCTCCAATGAATATTAAGTAGACTGTTATGCATATTAAAATAAATTTAAAAATATGTTTTTTAATTCACTGAAATGAACAAAAGCAATTTCCTCCAGCAGCATGGGAGTACATTAGAAGATATAATTCTATACCTTTAGCAATTCATTAGAGGTTTCTAACAAGTTGTTGCACTTAATCTGTCATGTTTATTCAGAGTAAAATACTCTGAATTATTTTATTATGTATCTCTAAGTTACAGCAAATGGGACCCGGTAAAAATTTCACAAGTTGCCACCTTATAAAAACATTAAGAACTAGATGACCTACAGATAGATGGCCAGTGCAAGACTTAGAATTAACTGAGGTCCTCAGATTCAAAAGTGGTGCATAAAGCTAGAAATACTTGGAAGCTTGCTCTTTATTGTATACTGCCTGTGGGTTGTGATGTCCAGATTGGTGCAAAATCAAAGACAGAACTTTCCTGATGATAGAAGTGGGGAAGTTCTCGTGCTCTCGCATGGAAATGAGGTGTTAAACAGAGCAGTGAGATTGAGTGATATAGTATTGATTGTTTAACTAAGATGGGGAGACATGACCAAGAAAGAGCCAAAAATTGCATGGACGCGTCCACCTAGAAACATGCCTATAATCCAAATGGTTCATGTTTGTCTTTGGAAAGGCCCAGGAATAAAGCAAAGCCGTGGTGCAGAGAGGATCTCAGCAGAGAAGATCAAAAGCTGCGCTGGGGGTGTCAGGATTGCCAGATGTCCCTAGGGCACAGAGCGCACAGCTCCATGAGGAGCCTGCTGAATCAAACCACCACCAGAAGTACAAGAGAAAACTGTCCCTGGAGAGGAGAAGTATGTGCTTGTGTGTGGATATGTTTAGGTATAAAATTATGTATATCATGGTCCAAAGAATGGTTGTATTTGTAATGTAAGCAACTTCTGACAGGGTTTTTTTTTAAATTCTAATGTACCTCTGCAGGCTGGAGAGATATTCAGAGAGAAACCTTTTTTCTTTTATTTGCCTTGTGTCATACAGAAGTGTATAAATACATAGGAACAAAAAAAAAGTGAAACCTCTTTCCCTTCTGAGTATCTCAACAAAGTTATGCTCCAGTCCTTATTAGTGAGTTTTGATTTTTTTTACAAAGTACAAACTGAGAAAAAGTCCCACGAAAAACAGGTGTTTAAAAGAAAAAGCTGCATGTTAAAATCCTTCAGAACAGAGATACCCATGTCATTTAATTTATCTCAATAGTCTGACAGCAGCCCTTTTATTTTACTGTAGCTATCTGAAACCATTTTTTACAACTAGAGCAGCTGGAAAATTTTCAGTGATCCATAATTACATTTCCCAGTGGGTCACTGTAGGCACCTTTCTCTGTAGTCTAGTGTTGGGTTCAGATCCTTTTCTGAAATAAAGAATGACTCACAGGTAAGTTTAAGACATGATGAAAGCTGCTGTACTCCCAGCTAATCTTCAAACCACCCTTCCTTCTCCCTGAACCTGCTGCCATTACATCAGCACTTATGAGCCATATCCACACTTGCTGGTAAACTGAGCCTGTAGCAAAATTACTGCTATTCCCCATCTCTGCTAAGGTATTCTAAAAATCTCCTACAGATCCTTTTAATAGCCATGGAAGTAAAGCAAAATTCAAAGTAGTGAATATTATTCAGTTTAGTTATCTAATCAACCTCTGAAAGAGGCAACCTAAAGAAGGGCTGGATTGATAGATCAGGATAATGTTGCCTGCACCTATTGTCTGACTTACATTTTTCCTTTCCTCTCATCACATTATTAATGCACTTTTTAGACAGTCAGGTCACCCAGACTATAGTTCTGGTCTCCAGGGTATGCAAAAAAACATTCAAGTTGAGCAATGTATGTTCAAATTTTCCTATGGATATAACTAGTAATATACAGGTATCCACTTAAAACCCTTGCACCATCAAAACAAGGAAAAATAATTAAAAAATAAACTGTCAGAAGCCATAATGTGTTTAAACTGCTTAGACAATACTGCCACCATAAATGAGAGTGGCTGAAGAAATTATGTTAAATGAATTTATTTTAGCTAGTATACAGAGAGAAAAAATTTAAACTTAATTAGAAAAATATTTGAAGTTATGTTACATTTCTATTTCCACTACCTTCATAGGCAAAACAATCTTGACCACAGGATTTTTAGCTTCATTTGAATTATTGATGATTAACACAATTTTTTATTATTGGTTCAGGTATTGAGGAACAAAACTAACGCAATTATGCAGACACACAGGGTAACATCTTTGCTCCTGGCCTCACAGGCTCAACTTCAGTTCAACACCTCGCTTTGCCCTTTTTTAGTCACCATTCCCACAATTTTCAGCAGCTGGCTCTGCCATATCCAGCAATATCTTGGGGGTCTCCATGCTGTGCACTCCTTTAGGGCTCTTTTAGTCCTTCAACCTTCTCTTCCACGGATCATCCTCTTCCAAGAGGTTTTTTCTAGCAGTATTCCCAGCAATATCTCTTACCCTATGTCTCCTGCATTTTCTTCTCTGGTTTCTGCAAAATGTGCTCTTCACATCTCCTCTTCTATCTCCATTTTTGTCTCCTGTGCCTCCTCCTCATCCTCTTGCCTCAACTTTCTTTTCATTTCTCCTACTCTCCACAGCTTCTGTTATTTCTTAATGATGTTTGAGTAGTGTTGCTATGTGCTCTTCATCCTGAAATTCTGGTGTGCTGTGGACCATCTCTATCTGTTGCCAAGTCGGCTGGATCTGGCTTGACTGTCACAGGGTACTTCCTGACGTCTTCCCGCACATGGCATTCTGTAGTGCTCTATACCCAAACCCTGTCATTAAATGCCTGTTTGGGATGAAAAGGCTGACATGTTTATAAATAACTAGAAAAGTAATAATGTGCCCTGAAATTTTCAGGAAATCAAATATTCCCTGATTACAGATGCAGGTCTGCCCTGGAACATCAGTTTTGACATCATTGAAAAGGTTGTTTATTAATTAACCTTAGTTGAATCATTTTCTCTTCCTAGATTTTTCTATTAACATCTGAGGACGGTAACATAAGAAAGAAGAAACCAAAATGTTTTGTACCACAACATCTTTGCATCGTTCAACTGCCTTCTGAATAAATCTCAAGACAAACCTTCACACAGGTATATTTATCCCCAGGATTTAAACAGTTCATATTATGCATAATTTTTATCAAACATGAAAGACTTTCAAATTAATTAGACAGCTGATTAGTTGGTAAGCCTGTTTGTCATTGCTATCACCCCCAGTATTTTTCACTGCATAACTGATAAGTTAAATACCTGATTACACTGAAAGTTAATTGGTTTTTAATAGAGCATCTGCAGAAAAAAGAAGATGTAAGCTCTGAGGTACATGCCAATCAAAATGTAATACTGTTTTTTAACTGGAGAAGATTAACACATGCCACTTCACAAGGTTTGAACCTGCCTTCTTCCTCCTTGAGAGTTGCTTGAAGAGATAAAATTCTTGGCCAAGAGTACACAGTGTGAATAAGATGCTTTATTTCTTTCTGCCAGAACAGTTCATTTAACTTCAGGAGAATTTTACATGAGGGTAAGGCAGTTAAGACTACTCTACAGCAATTAATTAGATAAAGATTCCCTACTTTGATAAATCTCTAGAAAAATACCTCAGTTCAACAAGAAAATGGGGAAATGGAAAATTAATTGATTATAACTTGAAAGAGAATATAAAAAACTATGTCAAATCTGTATTTCTAGTTTCTGCTAAAATTAAGAAAAAAACAAGAGTAAGGCATTTGTTTTGGGGGGGGCTGTTGGTTTTTTTCAGGGAGAAATAAAACACAAAGTGACTTTGTAGCCTTATTCTTCAAGTAACTAGTAGCCTTATTCTTTAAGAATAAGGAGCAGCAGTTATGAACAAGGATCTTTCAATAATTTTTCAAAACTATTACAGATCTTGGGAACTGATAGAAGGAATTCTAGGCAATTAAAATACTCTAAACCACAAAATTTACTATTCTTATTAGGTCATAAATTTTTGACATAATTAATGTGAAAATTCATGTCAGTAAATATAGGTTTTAAAAAACATGCTTTCTTATGCTGGATTACACTCAATCGAAACGTGGAAAATAGGGTTGAAGAATTTCATATTGACACTATGAATCTGAGCCTCAATTACCTTGTAGGAGCACTGGTGTTCATTCCATTTAGGGATCCAAACTCATATACACACTCTCTAAATCTACTGCCTGCTGTATCCATACCTCGAGCCATGGCAAAAAAGTTTTAAAATTCTGCATGCTCATATACAAATTCTGTTCTGCTCCTATATTACCACTTTTAAACTCTTTTCTAAAGTTCTGTCTGGGTCCCTGCTTTGCTCTTTTCACACTTCTTTTACATTCCAGAGCCTTATTTTTTCAGGTTCTTTAACTACTGCTGTTCTTAGATTTTAAAAATATCTTCTTATCCTGATCAGCCTTCAGAAAACCAAAATGTTAACTATGTACATTGCTGCATCAGTACTCCTCTTCTAATGGCAGCCCAAGTTACTTAGAGTTGGTACTTTTGATGTTATCCTGTTAAAATTCTTGGCAGAAAAAAACTCTATATTCCTGTAACCTTTCACATGACATCAAATATCCCCAGTTAGTCAAAATTAAATAAGCCTTTAACTATTTTAGATGCTTATGCTTCATTTTCAAATACATGCTATTTTTAGGTGACCAAATCATCCATTTTTCGGCACAAAAGAACAAGAAACATATAACCTTAAGACTAGCCAAGTTTTCACTGAAGTATTCTTCCATAGCATGTTGGATTGCTCTGCTGAGAAAATAATAGCATTGAGATGCATGTTCAAATTCATTCCAGTGATATCATAATAGTCAAAAGAGTAGAAATCTATTATTGCAATTCTAATTAGTTTTGTTGAATCTCCTCAGCTCTGCTAATGCTAGTGATGTTCCTGTCAGGTCTCAATTGTCTTAATTGCAGTGGTGAGATTCTGATGTTCTGAAAAGGCTGATAGTTTTATGAGTGTATTTCAATGTGTGTATAAAAGCCTTACATTGTAACTGATGCCTTTTCAGAAAAAAAAAAAAAAAAAGGCATCAGCCTGTTTCTTACAAGCTCTTCCTTCTCTAACTAGTGGCTGACAGAATAATCACACAGAATAGTCACCCTTGTTAGGTAACTGTGGCCTCCGAGAAACAAACACAAGAAGATAGAAAGGGTTTGAGAATACTGTTGATAACAGAGATCCCCAAGGCTATGAAAATCAACAACAAAAAAAATCCGTATTACTTTTTGTTGAATGTAATCTTCAGAGCTGGAATGATCAGTTTGTCAGCAACAGGAAAAGAATAAAACCCATGTATCTGGCATGCATAAACATCCTTATAGAGTGAAAATACAAAATACATAATTAGGTACACAAGGAAAATAATGCCCATCCCCAGCAAGTCTTTTTACTGTTTGTTGAAATATTTTTATTTTTTTTTCTTTCTTGTGCTTGACACATATGGCAGAAATGCTGGCATTAAGCCAATCACCAGAACAGACAACAGAACCTAATGTACCTATTCCTTACCCTTTGAGATCCCCATCAGCTTAGAGGAATTAGTGCCTACCAATGAGAATATACAAAAAAATCATGTGTATACACATCTGTACATGTGTATTTCCTGCTCTATCATAGCCCCACAAAATGTCTAATGTGTCATCACCAAGTTCAAGTAAATTCAGAAGCAATATAGCTATTTGTTGGAATGGTCAGTTTACACATAAAAAGACATTTTCTCTGATGAACACCCCTAAAAAGTCACCAGCTGCCTTAGATTTGGCATATAATTATTCGAGTCCATCTTTACTGAACACAGCATCTGTTTTCAGATATATGCAGTTAATGTCTTAAAGGAGACTATAAATGGGAAGTCAAAACCAGACAGTACAGACTGTAGCCAATTAATAGAATCATAGACTCATAAAATCATATAGTCACAGACTCACAGAATGATTGAGTCACAGAATGGTGTGGATTGGAAGGGACCTTGAAGATCATCCATTCCCAAACGCCTTACACTAGACCAGGTTTCTCAGGGCCCCACTGAGTCTGGCCTTGAACACTCCCAGCAATGGGGAGTCCACAACCTCTCTGGACTACCTGTTCCAGTGCTTCATCACCCTTACAGTGTTCTCCCTGACATCTAATCTAAATCTACCCTGCTGCAACTCAAGGCCATTCCCCCTTGCCCTCTCAAGGCCGCATCACCCTCTCCCCCTTCTTGTAATCCCTGTTTGCCTACTGGAAGGTGATCTAAGTTCAGCCTGGAGCCTTCTCCAGACTAAACAACCCCAACTCTCTCAGCCTGTCTTCATAGGAAAGGTGCTCCAGACCTCTGATCAACTTTGTGGCTCTGCTCTGGACTTACTCCAACAGTTCCCTGTCCTTCCTGTGCTAGAGCCTCCAGAGCTGATGCAGCCCTGCAGGTGGGGTCTCTGCAGAGCAGAGCAGAGGGGCAGAATCCCCTCCCTCCCCTGCTGCCCACGCTGCTTTGGATGCAGCCCAGGATACGGTTGGATTTCTGGGCTGTGAGTGCATATTACCAAGTCATGCTCAGCTTTTCATCTGCAAACACATCCAAGTTTTCCCCCCTGGGCTACTCTCAATATATTCTCCTCCAGTCTCTAAAAGTAGTTGATAGGAATTTAATACCTAAAAGTTTAATAACTATAAATAACTGATAGGATTTTTTTTTCAGCAGCATCAGAATTTCATATGTTTTCTGGAATTTACATATTTTCAGGTCGCAGGAAGGCCTTTAATGACTGTAAGAGCAGGTATCTATTCCTGTTAAAATTGCTGAAAAGTATGTATCCTTTTCTTCTTCAACATTATATCTAGAGGATAATAGTCTGGCTGATTCTTTGTTTAGCCTCTGAATAGTTCAGAAACTATGCTTGTGGAACCATGGACAGATCAGTAACACAGCTAAGGGAGGCTACAGAATCAAAGAGACAGGCAGTTACAGCTAGGGGTATGAGTGCAGGGAGAATTTGTGAATAAGAGTGGAACAAAAGCATAATGGTGTTTTCTGATTCTGTTTGCAGAGTCATGGATAGGACTTCCATCTCCAGTTCAGTGCTAGGCAACCCAATTCTTCTTATGGTTTTAGTCACAATGGCCCAGTCCTGCAGAGGATACACAAGTACTTCACTGTATACCTCACTATGATATCCATGTGATGAAGTATTAACATAATTTTGTGGGCTTAAATTTGTTTACCTAAAAAGCTTCTTTATGGTGAGAGGGATGAAACATTGCAAATATCTCAGAGAGGCTGTGAAGTCTCCATCTTTGGTGATATTCAGAACCCTATTGGACACATCCTTGACCAACCTGATCTAGCTAATCCTACTTCAGAAAGGGTATTGGTCTACATAATCTCCAAGCATCCCTACCAGCTTTACCTGTTCTGTGATTCTGTGTGTGATTAGCAGGACCTGATTTAATATGAATTCAGATACACTGGTCCAAACAGAGCAGGCATTGTACTTACTGCAACTAGAAGTATCTACCAAATGTCAGAGAAATCTTGGCTACTAGTGAGCTTGAGGCATTTTTCCCATTTGAAAAATTACAATCTGATTTGTATAGTGTTATCAACTCCACCACATAAGCCTTGTTAGAGAATTGCCATTATATTACAGCACAGTGTCCTCACAAAGACCTCAGCTTGCCATTAGAAATCTACATTAATTCTCAAAGAAACTTATTCATTGTCTTCAGTCCAGTGAATAAGAATGAAACAATGCATCCAACAAATCTATTTGGATATCATTCTAAAAAGACAGAGGCAGTAAGCTGACAACTTCAGAAAGAACAGAGTAAATCTTTGATAACTTCCTGGCATAAAACCAAATGTAACTAATCACAACAGCTGTGCAAATAAACTCAAAAGTCCTATTTTCCTTGACATCACACAGTAATCAAGAAATGTGTCAAAATGTGCAATCAGAACTGAGACATGCTCACTGCTATCAAACCAACATTTTAGGATGACTGTCAGCTCCCCTGTGCCAATAAAGCAAAAAAGGAAGATGATATAAGGACAGTTTTTTTCTTTGTCATAGCAAGACGTATTTTAGACAATAAAGCAATAAGTACCGAAAATATTAAGGTATACAGTTTTAGAATGTTTTGGAAGGGGAATATTTTTTATTTTTGGGGGGTTGCTTTGTTCATTGTTTTACCCTCCAAAGTTATGAGCACCAGCCATCTTCACCACAGGAAACATTTCTCTGTACATTTTGAGCCAGAATATTTAATTCTCCCTTAAGATTAAAATTTCTTTCCACTCCCAAATTTTTAGAAAGGGGTATCAACATTTTATTATTTCTTTTTTCTGCACACTGAAATTTAATCTTCTAGCCTCAACAAGAGGACTAATTGAAGAAGGAGGTGCAAGTGCCTGATGGCATTCAGAAGGCTCCAAGCCTTCCTACCAGTAGGTGGAGCAAAAATGACATTTATATAGAGGCAAAATTTGAACTAGGACTTTGTAGTCACGGCAGGTGCTCCTTTTCTGTTCTGCCTTTTAGTGTTCCACCTGAGGAAGAGGGCCTAATGTCTCAAATTATTTTAGATCACTTTAAGAGTAAAGAGAAGATTCTGTCTGATGCAGCATTCAGAGGCATTCAGCAAAGTAAAAATTGCTCTGCCCCCCTGTTTGCTTGTCTTGTTTGAGTATGTGGGCAGAAGGACTGGGGAAATGGATCAGCTCAGCACAGCTGTGATGTATATTCATGGACTTCTGTTTAGCTGGCAGTTCCCTTGCTTGCAGCCCTTGGGTCACTCTAACAGATAATCTTTTTGTCCTTTAGCTCTTCCATGTACATTGCTTTATTTCCCAGAACACAGCTGTTTCATGCCACATCCAAGATAACAGTCACTCACTGAAAATAAACACCTTTTCCTATGTTGATTTTATTTAGTCAGGAAAGTATATGCTTATTCTCATGACAAAAACATGCTACAAAATCATGTATCCATCAAATACACAGTCTCAAACAGGAAGCTAAAGGGTTGATAGATTTTTCATTCAGATAGTACTCAAGAAGCTATTAGAGTACCTTATACACTAAAAGACTGAAAACACCTTTCAACTTTTTTAAGCTTCTACAAGCTATAGATTAATGGAAATCAACATGAGACTTTCCACACAGAGAAGAATATCTACAAGAATTAACACTGAAACAGAAAACCTCACAATGAAAAGCAGTGTCATCTCCTGACAGAATCATGCCTGCTGTTTCCATCTTTCACAACAAAGCAGTGCTTTAAACTAAACCAGAGCTGAGCACCATGATGCAAATATTCAAGATGTCCTTTGAAAGGACCATCAGTCTTGAACAAAAATGCATTTAGAATTTTGTGATCAATCATTAGGGACTTCTTGTCTCTAAAATCAGGTACTTCTAAACTCAAGTATTTCCTAATCAATTTTGAATTTTTTACATCTGGCTCTTCAGAAAATAACATTATGGTAGCATTTTTTTTTTCAATTTTAGGTCAGTTTAGAAAATACTAATGGGGAAAATTCACTGAATTTAATACTTTAATTATTTCATCAGCCAATATAGATTTCATCCTTCAAAATTAGAGGTATTAATTCAGGTGGGTTTTTTTCAATTAATTTAGCCTATTAAAAAAAGCACTACCTTTTTACATGGCAGTATTAGAGAATTTTAAGCAAAAGGAATGATACTGAAAGAAATTCTTTCATAATTTTAACTAAATAGTGAAAACTTAAATATAATGTTACTCATTAGAAGAGCAATAAACCTGATAAATGGTCTGGAGCACAAGTCTTATTAGGAGTAGCTGAGGGAGCTGGAGTTGCTTAGACTGGAGAAAGGGAGACTCAAGGGTGACCTTATCACTCTCTACAACTGCCTGTAAGGAGTAATTCCTTTCCCCCTCACCATGTCTTACTTTTGTAAAATTATACACAAAGAAAATCTGTGTTTTACTGCTACAACAACAGCAACTAAAAAAGCCCAAATGTAGAACTTCATAAGCTCTCTCCTGTCAAGCCACACATTTAAGATTCAAAACTCACAAGCACAAATTTCAAAACGTGGTTCTGTAAAGGTCTGTAATAGTTTCTAGAGCTATAAAAAAAAGGATAGTAAAGGGCCCTGGGGCAGATGGAGATCAAATAAATTGTTACTGTCAGCATTTTGACTTGCAGTGGAGGGGAATGATGCTTCCATAATTTTGATAGCAATTTCATTCTTTATTTTATTTTCCTGTTTCTGTGCCTTGGAAATATATATATCTCACCAGACTATTGCTCCCATTGGCTCAAAACAGCCACTGACCGTAATGCGACATCACTCACCTACATTTGACAGAGCCATGACATTCAGCTTTTCCTGCTCCCAAGCAAGTACAAAAACCTTAAGGGATCATCAAAATACATCCTATACTCAAACTCCTTAGAGCCACATCACAAGAAGTCAACAAAGGACAAAGGAAAACTCTAGATACTGATTAAGAATTGGAAATGCATAATTCTTGCAAACAGCTCAAAATATTTCTTTGAAACTTGACTTGCTGTAGTATCTGAAAGTATGTTATAGTAAATGGATTTTCTTCATAAGAATATTTTTTTTATATTTTTCATGTTTAAAAAGAAAAATGGCCAAAATCTATCTACAAATTCAGCCATAGGGATGTAAATTATTAATTTAGTAAATGAATTTCTAATAAAAGAGTTAATATATTTTACAATAGCTAAAATTATAACATATTCTATTAATTTTTAACTGCAATTTGATTTTGTGATGATGCTAGAGAATTCAGCAATAATCTTATTAATCCCTTTTATATATGCCCAAAAATATAATAATGATACAAAGCCATTAGAGCTCAACATCTGGGAAAGCAATTTACATCCTGAACTATAAAACAAAGAACAAGAACAGGTACTTGTGGAAGGATGTGAAGGATAAGAAAGTCAGTGGAAAAAGCCAACATCAGTTTGTCAAGGGTAAGTCCCATTTGACCAATCGGGTTGCTGTCTATGACAAAATTATTTTCTAGGAACAGAGGTTGTCATTTTCCTTGATTTTTGTGTGATTTTTGACACAGTCTTCCATGACAACCTTCTCACAGATAAGCAGGTGACATCTGAACAGATGGACCAGAGATGGCTGAGTATCTGGCTAAATTGTCAAGCTCAGGGGGAGGTGGTTAATGGCTCAAAGTCAAACTGGTAGCTGACCAGGAATGGAGCTCCTTAGGGGATTATAAGGAATCTCATATTGCCATGGGATACAAAATGGCAGATGAGCAGGATACTTAAAATCAGTTTTCACACCCTTCTCATTGGGTTATGTCTTACTTCTCTCTTAAACCCATTTTCAGCTAAAGAACTTTTGTAGGAATGGAGGTATAACTGTGGCAACTTTGAGATTATCACAATCTAGTAGCCCCATTTTGTTTTATTTTGGTTTTGTTTGAGAACCTGTTAAGGCATAGCAAGCTCCCAATCTTTTTAACCAAATCTTGCCTAAATCCACATAAATAGCAGAACAAGCATAGCATACAGTCTTGACAAAATCCTTTTAAAAAGACATTTGGATACCACAATTCCCTGTTAACATCCTTTTACTGACTCAAAAACCTACTAGATCTGAATTCAGCAGGTCAAGAAATCATGCTCATCTATGATTTTAAAGAGGGTGTTGTTCACATAATAAGAGTAGAGCTAGTTCTCAGAACTATTCAGTTTTATGTCATATTTCAGGGATCTGCTACAGAACAGAAAGGCTGATTTCTTAAAATGTCAATACAGAGCTGTATCAACATTTTAACATTTGCATCTTCTCTTTTTTTCTCTCTCTACATATTTCTTTTTCTTCAGGTGTAGTTTAACCTGATGTAATCTCTCAATTCCAACACTTCAAAAGATTAAAAAAAAAAAAAAGTTATCAGCTCTAAAGGACTGCCAAAATTTAATGCCTAGTGTTTGCCTTAGCAGGTGATTGTAAGGATATGTGATACCTAAATGAATTATTTGCATCTAGTGCTTGCTGCAATCAGCTGATTGCTGCTCAAGCATTCCAGCATCATGAGTCACAGTGAGGGTAAATGTTTTCTAAGGTGGTTAGGTGGTCTCTGACATGAATTACTCATGGGTACTTTTATAGGATGTTTTGAAACCCTGTAGAAAGTAATTAGTTTTACTTTATTTGTGTATATCACATGACCAAGTCTGACAGACAACATATTCTGTGTTAAAAAGCTCCTAAATTCCGGAAAGTGTAATTTGAATTGAGTCTTAGAACTTCTGTCCATCAACAGTTTCTCTCCATTACAGGAGTATCAATAGTTCACCAGCGGTGATTCAGAATTTCCCTTCCATTATTTGCTCTGTGAAGTTCTTTAATGGTCTGCTTCTGCTTGTCTCTGGTCAGTTAACTTTCATGGTTCTTTAACAGGCATTTGTTATTCACAGTAAGAGGTTAGTATAACCTCTATTGAATTTAAAAATTGGTAACCATGGTTTCTGTAAAGGGAATTGTTGTTTGTTTTTTTTTTCCCCCACTGGTCTTGCTCTTTTCCACCTTGTTCTTGAAGTGTATCAAAACACTGGATTAAGAGTTGAACTGAACTCTTTGCTCCACTTAAAGTAATGGACACCCTCTTAATGATTTCACCATGCATATATTCAGCCGTGTCAGAGCTTTTTGGGAACAACTGCGCCCCCCTCCACCCAACCAAAATAAAAGAACTCCAAAAAACCCCAACAACACAATTTTTTTTATGAGCCTAACTTGGAAAACTGCACAGCCTCATATTGCTAAAGTTTGCAGAAAAACATTTAAGAAGGATAGCTTGTTGTTTATTTGAAACTGTGGCACTCTGGTCATAGAGGAGGGAAAAAAATCCCAGCGGTTTCTACTATGAGGCAACTGAACGTCTCTGTAGTGATTACTACCAGTCTTCTGTGAGTCAGTATAACTCCTTCAGCATACAATTATAGGACCAAATGAACCAGAACAGCCTAAAATACAATAATGTAAATTAATATTTTGGCCGTTGTAGTGATAAAGATGCTTTGTTTTGGTTATTAAGTCAGTAGAATGTGTGAGGGGTCAAACCTATGAGTGATATTTGTCAAGATGATTTTTTAAGTTATAAAGCACCCTATTACATTAAACTTATTCATGTGTTGGAAATAATTTATCTGGCCCTTATTTGTTAATATTGGCTGCATGCTTGCCCTGGCTTGAAAGATAAAAACAAAGTTCATCTTTTAGATATTTAAAAATCCAAGCCCTTGGACTGTGTTTTTGCACCGTAGACACTTGTAACTCTACCTATATGTTGAAGCACAATTTGTAGCATGAACATTTTTATGTATTTCCTGCTGGCATTACAGTAATTTTCAACAAATTACCTCACATATAGAATATGTTCCTGAAGCACTTCACTGGAAGAGAGGCTATGGCATTAATGTGCCAGAGTAAAGTAGCCATGAAAAACATTCTAACACATACGCCAGGATTTATAAACCTATCACTCAAAAATTACTTTGTTATATTTGATGACATTTCCTTCAAATAGGAACCCAGTGGAAAAGGTAGGTTGTTTTGTAGTATCCTCACTGAAAATCAGAGTGCTGATTTATAAACTAAATAATATGCATGAAGACTATAAGAAATGTAACTAATAATTTGGTTTATAACACAATAAGCCACCTAAACTTTCTCTTTTCCAAGTTTTCCAAAAGTTATATGAGTTTAAAACTCATTACAATATATTTGCCTTTTAAAAGCCAGTATGTTTGTAGAAAGCTATGAAGCAATGAATCTAAAAGGCATAAGAAAGTGTTTCTTTTCACAGTAAGTAGTGAAATTCTGGAAAGTGTTGCTGCAGGAAGCTGCAGAGGCAGATGTTACCAGCAACTTCAAAAAGAATTTGTAAACAATTGCTCTAGGATCAGGTACTAAAGGGAAGAAGAAAATGGATATCCTCTAAAATCCTTTTATGCTCTTTCAGCATCCACAATGCTGTGGTAGGGAAAGGATGATGTAAAATGGGCAGATGGTAAAAAAAATGAAACTGTTCCAAGCCATGGCCAGTAAGCCAAGGTTGCTTTCTAGCACCAATGCAGAAGGGGATCTTAGCAAGAGATGTTTTTTCTCACCTTGTGTCTCTGTATGACACCAAGGAGCACAGATCAGCAACAAATTCTGGCCATCCACACTCCATATCATCTTCTCTCAGTTACTCTTTCCCATCCTTCCTCAAAGGAGTGCAAAGGCTTCTCTCTCTCCTACATAGTGTTTTGCTGGAGGGACTCCACAAAACTACAATCATGTTGTCCCATGTTGAAAAAATGAGTCTGGAGATAATTTTTTTTTAAATTGCATTTCTTATTTTGTTTTATACAAACTAATATTTTAACAGGTGATTATTTAAGTGGGAATAGTCAGTGCATTTCCTTTGACGCTGCTTTTCCATGAAAAGGAGCAGAAGACTCAGCATCACAGGTGAGTTTTTCGTCTCACTTTGAAATTTGAACTCTGGCAATGACATGTACAATATGAGTCAGGCCTTTTCTAAAGTGGCAAATTTAACATGCAGGACCAGAACTTCCTTCCTTCACAAGATTTTCTCCACACTATCGCTATAGGCTGGCCTTAGCCCATTGCTGCTCCCTCACAGAAAGGCTGGCAGATGAAGTCCAAGATGAGACAGAGTCAACTGAGTGGAACAATGCCACCCAAGAGCTCTGGGAAGCCCTCCACTTGGAGCCCACTCACACAGAGGGCACTAACAGTGTGCACAACTACACTGCAGGACAGACTCAGTCTGGACATTGTCACTGCCTGGATCCAATTCCTGGAAAGCTGGTATTCATTTTTGTGGTGAAGGGAACTTCTGTGATATGGAAAAAACCCTCATATTCTGTATTGTGTGTATGTGTGTACACATACCCTCATTTTGCTCTGCTCTTGGTGTGCTACCAAAGTCACAGAATTAGTTGCCAGATTCATCACGATCCTGTCCAATCCAACTGTCTGGAGCACTGTGGGAAGAAGATGGTGCACAGGTGGGAGGAAGGATTATTTACAGCCACTTGGCTTGTCATATCTTTGGAAAAATCATTTCTTGCATTTCATCCTTCCTTGGCTACTTATAGACAGCAACACATGCTGCCAAGAGTCTTTCACTCTGTGTTTTCCACTGGCATTCTTCCTTACACTTTTAACCACTTAATCCCTCAGTGATGGATTTTTTGTTGTTCGATTGGGTTTTTGTTGGTTTGGTTTGTTAATTTTGTTTTGTTAGCTATTCTTCATAGCAATTTTTCACCCTCGTTCTTTTTAAGAAGAGCTTTTTGACTCAGAAGAGGTGGATCAATTCAATCCTAGCAAAACCTAACACTAGTCATGAGTAGATCACATAAGTCCCTCCAACACTAAAACCTTTCTATAACAGAATTGCTTTTGTGTAACTAGCATACAGCACTAGGATTGGCCAGCTAACACTGTTTAAATTAAGTGGCAGAACCATAGATGTGGCATCACCTGGGACAGCACTCTAATGTATATGACAGATTTTATTGCTCAAAATTTGCTTCAGTATAATCTGATTCCTTTTAAACCCTGAAACCCTTAGAAAAAAATGTTCTATTTCTGATTCACCTCAGCATTTGACATCCAGTGGCACTTCCACTTTCTTTTAAGGAAGTTTAGGCTTTTTTTTTTTTTTAGTAGAATTTTCTTTAACCATGACATTTTCTCATTTTCCTTTGTCTCCCTTAGTTTAAGTCGCTGCATCTTTCCACTGGTGTTCAGGTTTCTTCTATAGCTTTTCTATACAGACAATTATATTACCATGGCCCCAATGGCCCAAATCCTGTCTGTCCAATCCATTTGTGTTTATAGACAGGTTTCTGGTGCCATAAATTTGAAATATCTTGCTCGGGCTAAAAGCTAATACTGACCTCTAGAATGTAATATGTGTTTTCTATTAATTACTATTGTCAGTTAATTCAGAAAATAAAAAAATCATTTAATTCTGAGTACTGGCTCAAACATATGCACTCAATATGGTCACCTACGTGACCAAATAGTCTGCATCATTGCAAAGAAAACAAACATTTGCAAGAAAAAACTACTAATTTGATAAGTAAATTATTCAAAATTAAGATTCCATGGAGTATTTTATTTCTTTTTTTTCAGTAATGCCTTGTATTTCTGGCTAGGCCTGCTGGGAGCAGTCAGGTAAGTAGAGCTGATCCTGAAAAAAAAGTTGAGTCATTAATTAAAACTTGTATTTCAGCCTATGTATTCCTATACCCAAGAATTATGGGTAATACAATTTCTGGAAGAGAACTAATCTTTTCAAGATTTATTATTTGGCATGCCACCATTACACAATGAACCAGAAGGGGCTGGAATATCATAGTATTTGTATTATTGCAATAAGTACAGATGCATAAAGGACTTAACTATAATTACCTCCCTGGCCCCCTTATTTGGAAGGGTTGAAAACAACTCCTCCCATACCCCCCAGGAAATTTACTGCTTGTTACTCAATTTTAATTGGTTCTTTTATTTTTTTAAGCAAATAATTTTGGAGGTGTCAGCTTTTTAAAAATGAGAGCAAACATACCTACAAGGTATTTCTCCATCATTCAGAGAAGAATGTCACTTTTGGATTAGATTTATTGTTCTTCAGTAAAACACACATAACTATCAACAAAACAAAACAAAACAAAACAAACAAACAAAAAACCCATCAAACAACTCCCCCCGCAAGAAACTTCAAACCCACAACCAACCAAGAACAACAACAACAACAAAAAATTCCACACATTTTCACCAAAAAACCCAACAATATGATGGAAAAAGAGCATAAGAGCTAAAATTATTTGAACAGCGGTGCCAAAGTTACTGAGGGCTTCCATATAAATTTTTTTTTTTTATATTAGTGGCATGCAAATATACATCCACTGAAACTGACCCTACTAAAAGACTAGGTAAGAAATATGAGGCAGGTAAATAAATGTAGTTGAGTGAGACAATATGGAACAGATCCCACCGCCATCCTTTAATGTAAATGAAAAACATTTTCTTACTTCTAATCAGGTAGATCTGGAAATTCCAAAAGTGTAGGTGTAATTTCAAGCTCTTAAAGAATCCATTGAGACAGATAATTTCTGGTTATCCTATTTGAACCAGTTATAAACTACTTGTCGGGGAAGCAAGGATAGACTGATGGAGCATATTATGCAGTTTCTAGAAATAAACAGGTTAGACTTAATGCTTGATAGCTCCCAAGGCAGCCATCCTTACACTCAGCAGAGAACTTCAAGAAATGACTGTTCATCAAAGGGTATAGAAATGCAGATATTTCTCATTAAATGAAGGACAAATTTGTAAACTTTAGTGGTACCATTGTCATAGCTCCAGGGTGACAGACAAGTGATCCCAAGAGCCCTTCAAAAAAACATGCATAGATCTGGTTTAATCACCTGTGTTATCCTCCCCGGATATAAAGGAGAAAGTTTTTTTTAAAGCATATTCAAAACAGCCTTAGTGATATAAGAATATCTTTTCCTTTTTTTTTTTTTTTAAGGACATCAGCAGATAGACGACTTGAGAGCAGTTAAGCCTGCTTTGTAAGTGACAATATTCCTGAATGGGAGATAATTTTCAAGATACAGCAACTTCAAAGGTGTCTCTTTTGAGAGGAACTAGTGAGGGAGTATTCCCAAAAAGCACCATTACAGGAGAAGTCCTCATTGAAGCAATTCTTTAAAACAGCAGCTTTGAAGTTATGGCAGTGATCTGTTGGAGACAGTCTGATCAAGGCATCATATAACCTTAGTATCCTCTTCCCAGATGTACAGAAACTGTAATTCTGTGAGCTGTGGGATTACCAATGACTTTTTTCTATGGACGAATGCTTAAGTTTGACCATGCAGCTGTTTTACTTGCAATAAATTATTTCTCCTACCTCTCTGGCTGCAGCTGTCAGTGAAACTTCAATTTTTATGTAAGTTCATCATTTAGAGACTGCTATTTTTCTTTGTGATTTGGCAGAAATGGCCCAAGAGTTTTGACAGTTAAAGTGACACATGGAGAAACTGAGAGCTCAAGAGAGATGTAAAGTTATTCATATTGTACAGAACATATTTTAACAATTCACTACAGAAAAGTGATCTTAGTAATAACCTATTTCATATATTTTAATATTTATGGTTATTATCTGATATGATCAGTAAATGTGGCATCTGTGCTCCAGTGACTGACTGTCCTTTTCTAGATTACTTTCCTTCTGTTGAATCTGTCATATTCTTGGAAGTACCACGATGGTTCAAACAATAATGCACTAATTTAATCCAAGAAACTCATACATCTGTGGCTACATTTGGAGCCACTAAATAAGCCAAAAAACTGCAGAAGTAGATTCAAGTTGTTTCTACTTTGAGAACAGTGACACCCACCAGTTCATGAGGAGTGATTCCACTTTCCTGGGAAATAATCTGGAAGGACAGATGCAAATTTTGCTGAGAATCTGTTTCTGCTGCAATTTATTATATTCTAAATTTATGGGAAAAGAGACTCTTGAACATTGAGGATTAAGGTATTATACAGTAGTTGCATATCTGAAGGATAGCTTAATTTTAACTCCCAGTAAAGGGCCTTACTAAGAAGAAAAGTAGAGGTATGGACACACTAAAAGTAAAAACTCCCTTCTTCATACCAGCTAAATGGACATGAAAAAAGTCTCTGTAAATTTAGAAGGCTGAAAATACAACATAAAAGAATGGAAAGACTTGTATTAAACCTATAATAAGAAGATTAATTTAATGTCTTTTACCCATTTCTTACTATCTGTCACAAGAAAGGATTAATATTGAGCCATCTTCTCTTCACATTAGAATATTTGTCAAGAAAATGAGATATTGCAATTTTAAATGACTCATTTATTAAGAAGTCCTGAACTATTCTACTTTGGCTCTTTATGTTCTGTATTTAATTGGTCAGCAATTCCATTCCTTATTTTTTTGTTACTCTACTAAACTACCAAGAGAGTTTAGCATTTATCAAAACACAGCATTGTCAGGTCAAAGAGGAAAATTAATTACAATTTTATGTTAATCTTGTAAACATAATATAGCTGTAATAAGCATGTTTATAATAAAATACAGTCTGCTATACTTACAAAAGCAATTCTTTCAAGTGAAATTGCAAAAATCTTAAGGAAATTAGAAGAAACATGCATCTTAAAACTGTATCAACATCCAGAAGTATTCAGAGCAATAATGAGGTTTTCAAACACAGAAATTTTTGTCAGTATGTGTACAAGTGCCTTATATGGGGAGCTAAAGACATTTGCCATATGGGAAATGATATGAACATATGAAGTCCTGCATACTGGTCTTTTATCTTCAAATGGATAAACAAAAAGTAGAGAAACTAATTTAACCTAAAATGTTGTAGAGCATAAAATTGTGGGAAAAAAATTGCACCAGTCCAAGTAAATAATAGAGATGTGTCTGATTAGATGCATGCTCAGATTGCTTTCTCTAGATTTATTCATCACTTAGGAAGTATTAGAATTAAGATTAGGTTAACTTGGCATGCTTTCCAACCCCCATCTGTTGCAATGTTCTGTTTCCCACTGCACTTACACATAACTAGTCTTAGAAGTGTCAGCACTCATTTCATTTCAGTATTTAATTTTCCACTCTTTATTGTAGAATATACAGCTTTGTATAATATCTGGGAATTCAAATTTAATAAATTGCTTGATTTATCAGTATTTCCATGCAATAAATCATTAAATACCACACCCCTAAAACAAACAAACAAAAAAACCCTCCCCCAAACAAACACAACAATAACAACAACAAAGTCCAACAAAACATTAAATTGTGTCATGGGGACAGAAAAAGCAGATATAGTCCATTTTGGGTGCCAAAAATGAGACTAGTAAGCTTTCTAATACCAGAATAATAATAGACAGCTATCAAAGTAGACATTTCCTTGACAAAGTTTCTGTTTACTTCATTGCTCATGTTGCTTCCAGAGATGTTTCATGAACTGAGGGATACAGCAACATCCTTCAAAAATCTCTGCATCAGAGGCTGTACAAAAGTGAGGGAAGAATCATATAAACAAGAGAAACTTAGCAACTTTTGTTTGTGTTAGTTGGGGTTTTTGGTTTGGGTTTTGGTTTTTTTTTAGGTACCTTAAAGAAAGTTCATAAAGATATCATTTAGATTTGTATGAATGTCCCTACATTTCTTATAAGTGCAGATACTTAGAATCTCTGTCTCAAATCTACGAATACAGACCTGCTCACAGCAGTCTCCAGGAAAACAAAAATCTTGAAGTAGGTCACCACAAACAGCTTGAAATATATCAGAGGAAGGTGTCTAAAGGTAAAATACAAACACTTTTGCCTTCTTTTGCTTTCCCATAGTTGAAGACGTATTATGAGATGTAGATAAGCTCAGTAAATGACAGCATCTACACAGCTTTTCTTTCTCAGTGAAAGCAGGCTAAGAGTACAACTGAAAATGAGTACCACCAATCCAGTATCTTTGCAATATCTTGAAACATGGAAAAGCATCAAAATTTAACTGGATGACAAAGAACGAACTTTCACCCTGCAATGTGTCAGTGTTCCTCTGAATCACAGATAACATGTACACAAAACTTCAAGGCTTTAGGTTGCATAAGTTGCCAGAGGAGCAGTTAATGGTGGCATATCAAAGTGACCAGAGCTACTTTAAGCAAGTTTATTCAAAGCAGATATTAACAAGGTTATATGTAACAGAGTAGCACACAATCATATAGTGAGCTGTGCATGAGACTAAAGAAGGATAAATAGTTTTAGGCTCATGCTTGTGAAATTGTAAGCTAAAATACTTTTGAGTTTAGTATGGAGTTAATGTTTTAAAAATAAAAAATGCTAGTATCTGTGTACATTCTTTCCTTTTTTAGACTAGTTATTTATCACAAGTGTCCTAAAAAATGCAACTCTGTTAATATTAATTTCTCTAAACCGAAATACTAAAACCAAAACTGAAACAAAAAACACTAACAAAAAAAAAATGTTTATGCCTGTACATGTACTTCTGTCTATTGCCCAGTTAAAACACAGAATACCGTAAATATAATTTTGACCCGGTGGAAAGCACACTGCAAAAAAGAACTTGGGATTCTTGGGGGACCACAAGCTTTCCTTGAGCCTGTACTGTACCCTTGTGGCCCAGAAGGCCAACAATATCCTGGGGGGGTCATTAGAAAGAGTGCAGCCAGTAGCTCAAGGGAGGTGATCCTGCTGCTCTACTCAGTTCTGGTGAGGCCACATCTGGAGTGCTGTGTCCTGTTCTGGGCTCCTCTGTGCAGGAGAGACATGGAGCCCCTGGAACAGGTCCAGCGGTGGCCAACAAGGGGACTGGAACATCTCTCTTACAAGGAGAGCCTGGGACAACTGAGCCCGTTCAGTCTCAAGTGGAGATAACTGAGAGGGGACTTCATCAACGTCTATAAGTATCTGAAGGGACGGGGTCAAGAGGCTCCCCTCAGTGGTGACAACCCGAAGAGCAAGAGGCAGTGGGCAGAAACAGATGCACAGGAAGTTCCACTTGAATCTGAGGAAGAAATTCTTCACTGTGCAGGTAACCAAGCACTGGAACAGATTGTCCAGAAGGGCTGTGGAATCTGCCTTAATGGCAGATACTCATGAACCATCTGAATGCAATCCTGTACCATATGCTCCAGGATGACCCTGTTTGAGTAAAGAGGTGGGACAAAATGACCCACTGTGATCCCTTGACCCATTCTATGATAATGCAAGAATTATAAACAATTTTGTGCCATAAAACCCCTTTAGGTACAACCCTAAATTATCAGCTAATCACCTTTAGCATTTTGGGACTTTGTGGAAATGTTTTTCAGTTTTCAGAATCAGTAAAAAGCCAAAACAAAAAAAAAAAAAAAAAACACACACACACCAAAAAACAAACAAACAAAAAACACCCACCCCTTCCCAAAACCACAAAAAACCCAACTAATCAAACAAAAAAACCCCCCACCAAAATAGAAATCAAACTTTTTAAAGAAAAAATATACTTCTCCCAGTGTATGCCTAAGAGTCTTGCTTAGACCCTAAAGTGGGAACCATAATCTGTATTTACACTTGACAATATGTTCAGAATCCAGTTGCATCCAATTTTCACTGGAATATTTGTATTAAAAGGCTAAAGTATTTAAACAGCTCACATTACCTTGGATTATGAAAAACACAAAAGAACATTCCATACTAACGAAGCTAAGAATGAAGTAACAGTAACATCCTATTAGTGGACCTTGGGGCTTTTTGACTTTCTGGAACCTTCTTCCTCTACTGGCCCTTGATTAAGGAACCCTGATAAACCTGCCACCACTAATTTCAGGGAGCAAGGTAAAAATAAACCTCTGAATCACTTTTGAAGATGTACTAAGGAAAACCATGAGAATCTTATGGGTTTCAGTTTATGTACTCAACATCTTAAATTACTCAGTTCACAGAATAACCCAAAATGTTTAAAAAAGCAGAGGAGAGAAAATACTACAATTAAATTATATTTTAAAATTAAGTTAATTGCTCCAATAGAGATGTATGGTTTTCTTTGTCAACAAGATAAAGTCTCACATCATTACTCTTGTTATATGTTTAGATCCTCTGATTTGGGTCCTGCAACCATGACAGGATATGTTTGAAGGACTGTCACCTGCTCCATTGAAATGACTAGCCTTTTGTCAGACAAATACTTCACAGACCACTGTCTTTTTCTTCTGCTTGTGTCTCAAATATATGCTTGGCTTATTCTAATGGAAAACATTAAATATAATTCCGTGTGTGTGTGTGTGTGTGTGTGTGTGTGTGCACATTCTGTGCAATAAGAAGCTATGGGAAAAGCTTCTAAAAGCTGGACATTTTCTAGTAAAATGCTGGAAGTCACTCAGTTATTACTAACAAATAGTTAATTGTATTTCTATTCCATAGGATGATTATGATTTTTTTTTTCTTTTATATGTCTAGCACACACATAGGAATTGGAAGCAAGGCGAAAAACTTGAAAACTTCTTTTTTTGACAGAAGAATCTGGAAAAGTGATTTTTAAATTATTATGATTTTTAAATTATTATTATTATTTTTTTCTCTCTCTCTCTCCTTTGTACAGCAAACATAATGCTTAATTAGCCATAAGGTTTTTTCTGGATTATGACAGATGCGCTGGAACTACTACTTCTTAGTAAAAATATTGTTTTCTTTGCTTTAAATTCTGAATTTCATTAAAAATGCATTTTTTTCACATTCATAATACTTCTAAAATACAGACTACAAATAGATCATCTTTATCATACTTTATCATGTCAGAATTACTTGCTCTACTGTTCTTAAATCTTAAACTGCACCATCTCCAAAAATAATTTTTTCCAAATGAGAGAAAGGTGTGTCACAGATTATTTTCTTTTCCCCAGCAAATGTCTTTACAATCAGGGAAATTATTCTTTGTCACAGTTCTGATTCTACAAGTGTATTCATGCCTTTTTGGCTTTAAGATTTAAAATCCACATATCAAAAATCTGCTGTAATCTGCTAATGAGGTGCACAAGATTTCAGGCAAGAAACCTAACCTTTTCCTGGAAAATGTGTGTATATATCTTTAGGTGTATGTATATGTTTGGCAGTCATCAGCAGAACAAAGTGAACTACAGTTGATTTAAGAGTTGTGTCAATTTATTTTGGCCCAAGTTATGGGATCTATTTATTGTAGAAACTATTCAAAGGACCTGCTTCCCTTGAAGGACTGGCTATTCATCCAGGTATAGATTCAAGGCAGAAAACCATTTATTCTTGAAACAGGTTCATGTTTTCATTCTATATATTTCACTGCTGGAGTGTATAGTCACCAAAATCCAATAATGGGACATGTGTCACAAAATTTAGTCACAAAGTTGAAAAAGCAACTGGTAAGATGAGGATAACAATGCAGGGACATTCCAAAATAAACACACAGAAAATTAAAAATCAGGAGGAAGTTACAGTGGTTAGAATGAACAGTTAAAATAGCTAATCAAAGCCTCAAGGTGTTTCAAAATATTTTTTTGCGTATATACCACTAAACAAGTTCTGTAGCACTATTAAACTCTGTATAGGGATCTTAAATTGTGAAATAGATTACTTAGGTAACAACTACAATTTTAACATCTGAAAAGCAATACAAATGTTAAAAATGTCTCTATTTTCTTAAATAGGTGCCTAAATTGATGTACTTTAATAAAGGAGTATCCAAACACTTCCAGGGAAATCAGCAATTTCTGGAAAAGTTCATACAAGGATAATGAAAATTGGTTTTCATACCTATTAGTCAGATTACTGAACTGAGCCAAGTTTATGTAACTACTGAAGAGTCGAAGCCCAAAAATAAATCATAGCATAAGTTTATATCAAACACCTGTACAGGGAAGAAAGCAAACATCTGGAGCAACAAATGACTGTGTGTTATCTTTTCATCCAATTTCCTGAAACTGAAAGCCTGGCAGTAGCACTTAATCTTCTATGGAAAGAAAACAGAATGAAATATTTGACAAAAAGCATAAAAGTGGTACCCAGAAATCTTCTTACAGTTAGGAAGCAGTAAGTACATCTTCTCTCGGATATAAAATTAGAAATCATTCTGACAGTCAATTGACTTGCCATGATTTTCCTTTAAGATGCAAAGGAAACTGTCTAAAACAGCAGATTTTCAAACACTGGAATCCAGATGAATCAAACAAATTAAAGACATCCTGGAATATAGAAACTGTATTGTATTGGAATTTTTCATAAGGAAATAAAAATTTTGAGCGGGGGATATTTAAACTCTGTATAAGAAATATTGTTTGGGGTCTGTGATCCCCTTGTATTTATTCTTTTATTAGGGAAATAGGCCTTTACATCACCTTTCTGCAAAATTCAAGCTATAAATGGCTAAAAAAGAGAACACAGCAGTGATAGCTTTCAGGATATATTACATATTAAAAACATTAGAAGACAATATCAGAAGATTGGTGAAACATGAGTATTTTAGCCTTTTCCCACACTATAGAAATTCAGTTTGTGAATTAAATTCTTTCCAATTTGTTACCTTTCATCTAAGGAGGGAGGTACTTCATTTTTAGCAAAGTACTTATTTTAAAAAAAACCTTTTAATAACGTCTTGGGCAACTGAGTACCAGTTGTGCAATACTATCCTACTGCAGACTTAAGTGGCACTGATGGTTCTCAGGATGTTCCACCAGGGTTATTGCATATTCACTACCCACACAGCCCTTTGTGATGGCTACAGCTCTTTCTTATTTTCAGTCCTCAACTTACATTAATTTTAAAGCACATCCTTAGGCACATCCTGGACCATATCCTACTTACTGTAACATGAAAGAGAATATCAAGTTCTAATGAAGATTATGGGACAGATAAGCCAGTGAGCATAATTCAGAATATATGTTCTTCCTCTTCTAAATGAAGACAGTTTCTAAGAGAACTCAAATGCAAATTTACTAACAAACAAACATTTAATGTGCAGCCTAGGATTTCGTGGGTGAGGTTTTGTCATTAAAAGAAAACAGTTGCAGAAGCAACAAAATTTGAAGTCTTATACACATATATATATAATCTGTACCTAAATTTAGGAGTTTGATTCTTAACATGTTCTGTGCTTTGCACTTCTCTAGTTTAAGAAAGGAAAAGTTCTGCCTGTCAGTTCCTGCCGACCATCCTGTGTCTGGAGGCGAGTGTGTCATGCTGTCTTTCGCTCTCACGTCGGGAGTACAAGATAGTGGATAAATGATTAGAAGTAAAATGTCCTTTGCTCTCCTTTCCAAGAACTGAAAGGATTATTAATCATGGCTTCCAGCACTGATTTTCCCCACACAAAGCAGCTCCAATAGGTGGCCATGAATTAATTTTAAGCAGTGTTATTAATTAATTTTAAGCAGTGTTATTCACTGACCAAGTGTTACGCTACAGATAAGTTCCCACTTTTATTTGATGTAACCATAGAGAAAAGATCAGCCTCTTTAGCTGGCTTGAACTTTGTAGGATGACTATGATTCCCTGGAAAACAAACAAGGCTGAGGTTTTTGGGTTTTTTTGTTTGTTTGTTTGTGTGGGCTTTTGGTGGGTTTTTTTGGTGTGTTTTTTATTTTTTATTTTTTTAAACAGACATTTCAAACATTGTCTACACTGTAAATGCACACAATTACTTTTAGTTTTGCTTACAGAATGAGAAAATTGTTTCTTTCAAAAAGTGACTGAGCTATATCTATAGAAGGCATGAATCCCTTACGCAGGATCTTGTAGGGGAGAGACTGTATTACAATTCAGTACTTCAGAGCTTTCACGGCCAGATGAGAAAGACATCTTAAATTCTTAACTGAAATTATGTGGAATTATTTTGCTTAGCTCGTTGCACTCTGAAACACCCACTGGTACACTTCTGAAGTGTGATTTTTGCATCTAAAAGGCATGTTCCAAACATATCAACTTCAGGAGAATGCACACCATTAGAATAAATAATTGAAAAGCCTGACAAGCAAACTTACTTGGTTCATAATTACTAAGAGGATTTCACAACTTTTAATGTTCTATTGCTTCACCACTGGCATTCTAGACAGAGGCATTGTTATAGATTAGTTTTACAGGGAAAATATCACTGTTATATCCCTCTCCACTTCTTATCTGTAATCTATCATTAGCAAATGGGATAAAAAATATATTTAAGAAATATCCAGGCATTTCAAAGTAAAGGGAAACAGTTTTCCTTTAACACTTGTTATTTTTTTCTTAAACTAAGTTTAAAACTCTTCTTCCCTTAACTTATAAAATAAACCATAAAAATTTCCAAGGCTGCGGAATATTACCAGGAATGTCATGGTCCTTCTCACAGCACTGATGCCTGATGATAGCTCTCCTTACCCCAGATCGCTTCAACTAGGACTTAGAAGATTTAAGTTTTACACTGAATGAAAATTACAATTAAACAGACAAATTATTCTTTCATAATATAATTGTTTTGATGCAGCACCAAACTTGTTCTGGAACCCACTCTTCTGCATGGAGTCTATTGAGTGCCAAGTAGGGGAATAATTGTTTTCCCCACTCAGCTGCTGGTGCCTTTTAATGCAGCCCAGCATACCTTTGACCACTGATGCTGCCAGCGCACACTCCTGGTTCATTTTCATCCTCTCTCTGCCAAGGCACCAAAGTCCTTTCCAATGGAATTTCTCCAGAGTCATTCAGTTCTCAACCTATACTGTTGCAAGGAGCAATTCCTCCCACCAGGGTACATTTTGCATTCTCCATGTTGAAATTCCTGGGGCTCTTAAAACTTATTTTTGCTATAAACAGGTGTATGGTCATTAGCCCTGCCTTCCATAAGACAGCCTAAAGTAATATCATTGCTGAAGGCAGGCTTCTTCCCAGTACCTTTGAGAAAAACAAGGTTTGGATATTTACTGCTGCCGTTGGCAGTTACCCTTTCAAAATCAGTCATCTCTCAAATGCTCTAAAACATAAATTGAAGTTATGAAGTCTTTAGAGCAAGGTAGACAACAGGTAAACACGATTTATTTTTGTCAACTTGTGTCAAACATTTGACTAGTTAATTCAGAAGCTTGACAGAGGATTTGTAGATTGCTTCGAACACTGCTTGCTTAGCTACCCTTAACATTTCAAAATTAACCTGCGAATATTATCAGGAATTACTGCTTCCCTCATTTTCACGCAAGTCACAGTCTTCCATTATGTCCATGAAAACAATCAGCTAGGGCAGCAATTCGCTGGAGAGCTTTTGAACTCACAAAGATTAGTATCAAACAACAAAAAGTGTCAAAATAAATAAAAATAATTTATCTATTGCCAGGAAATCAACCGAGTCTTGAAACTTGATAAGGGCAGTAGTGAAAATAAGACCTTTGGCTTGTGGCTCAGTACTTACATTCCGCCCGGCTTTGCATTCCCCAACAGCTGCAAGATTACTTCTCTGTTCCAGGTTGACTGGGCTCAAAGATAGAAAATACTCACTTCCCAATGAGATCAAGAACACTATTACTCTATGTCTCTAGCAACTAAGCTGCACTTTTTCAACATTGTTGCCAAACTAATTCTGCAAAACCTGTCTCAAAGGAATAGATGAACATCTGCATCTGTCAGACTAAGTGTGTTTACTTCAGGTGGTTTGTTTTTGAAAGGAAAAAGATTGCTTCAAAATAAACAAAATGAATAGAAACAAGCTTCCTGACTACTGGAAGCTTCCTTCTTGTGCTAATTTTCTTTGAGAACATGGAGATATTGACAAAATATCTGAAGGAAAAAGAAGCAGTCCTAAAATGACAAAAGGTCAATTCCTATCAGGACTAATAAAATTCATATGCCACCATATAAGGTATTTAGGAGTTGAAAACTGATATTTCAGTTTGAAAACAAGTAATCCTAAACATTTTTATTCATAGAAAGAAGGTTAAAATAGAAAACAGAAAGAGGAAATTTTGTTTGGGTCACTTGCAATAAACTGTACCTATCACCAAAATACTCTGTGACTGTATCTTGCAACTGGCCAGTCTAAGTACCATCTTAATAGACCCCTTCAATGTATGCCACAAAAACCCCCATGTAAACTAAGTTATGCCAGGACACAGCAAGAGTAATACTTCACAATTTATTTGTTTCATTATTTGAGGTCCTGATGCAGTGGGACAATTCATAAGTTTGCTTTCTTTCAAAAGTTTGTTTGAATTTGAGTAGAGAAAAGTTCTATTACATAAAACTAAACACCATGATCATTGTCATGCTGGTAAATTCTGAGAAAAATGAGGTAATTAAGCACTATGCACATGAGAATAGACTATGATCAAGCTCTACATTTAGAGCTAATTCAAGATATTTGTACAAGGTTGCATTGATCACACTGCATATACATACAAAAACTAAGGTTCACTGTTTCCAACACATTTTTAACTGTGACAGCTTGTAGTTGTACAGTGAAAAGCCGATCTGGTGGCACCCTATTCTCCTCTGTAACTTCAGGATGTGTCAATTAGGTGAGATCATGGAAGCCTAGATGCTCTGGCTAAGCTTAACAATTGAATTTTGGCTCCCTTTGTAATCTTGGATTTTGAGAGACTCCTGAGCCATACAGCACGTCTTGCCAACTCATGTCCTGAAGGCAGCTTTGTTCCTCTTTTAGGATCAAATTAGCTCCAGCAGCCTGAGTTGTGCTGTCTAAAAGGCTGCTACAAAATTCACCTGCTCCTAACTTAATAAGTTGCTAAGACTAATTTTGTATAAAACCCACCTGTCCCCCAACCCTCCTTCTCCACAGACCAAAAACTGTTTCTGGTCAATGACCTAATTTTAGGCTCTTTCCCTTTTAAGATGAAGAAAAGCATATAACCTTGAGAATTTTCAAATTGCAAAATGTGTAAAAGGAGGGAGTTGTTGCCTATAAGGTTTCTTAGATTTTATTTCTAAACTTGATATATAAACCATTCTTTTCACTTTCAAAGATACGATAAACATTCCCAGGAACTCTAATACAAAGATGTGCATTGCAACTGCACAATCTTTATGACCTTTGCAATGCTTACTCTTAGAAGACTATCCTCCTGCAGGAGAATGAGCTACTATTCTTCTTACTCATATACTGCCAAAGCCTTACAGTAGCTTCTTAAATTTTTTTTAAGCAACCACCAGTAACAAGCTAGCAAGAGCATCTGGTTTTAACCTTCCTTGTTCACAAAACCTTTTATTGTGGCTTACATCTGAAATACTTTTTCTCAAATAATGTTTTTTGGCTGTTATTCTGTTCAGCTAAGTTGTTTGTGCAAAAATTATATTATTACATATGCACATGCAGGTAGAGAGGTGCACATTACACAGAACTATGGACTGGAATCTAATATATATAATTTGAAGATCTTCAATAGCATATTTAACTAATGGAAAACCAAGATTTTAAAAAAATAGGGTTTTAAAAACGTTTAGAGGGGAAAATGTTGAAATAGGTGTACTTAGATTTATACTTTTTGTCAAAATATACTATTTGTCTTCAAAACTGCATTGATTTGCAAGTCTTGCTGAAGTAATTTTGAGTGGCACATGTAATAAATAAAAAATTTATTGCAATTTGAACACTTATACACACTAATCAGAGGTTAACTCCAGTAATGAAAAAGTTGAAATACTCATATAGTAATAGTTTTATACATCATGATTACTAAAAGAAACAAAAAAATTATATATTCACAATCCCAAGTTATAATTTCAGCAGTAACAATTTTAGTGATTGAGAGTCTGAATTCAGTGAAACTCATTCCTGAAAAAACCCAAGAATTCCTGTTCTTTAACACATTCCAGCTTGATGTATATAAATTTGATTTCTTTTTATTCCAGGATAAGACACAAATCCTTCCATAAGGCCATTAATCAAATTTCTTCCCTCTTTTTCAGTATCAATGAAACAAGGATTTATTTAGAAGTCACTCCAAATCAGATATCATGTCCTATCATGCATCATGCTATACTTTTCTAAGATTTTCCTCTTTCCATATCACACGTTTCCTAACTGACAGTTTTACCAAGTAATTTAGAAAAATCTTTCCTGAAGAAAAAATACAATCTTAGGGATTCGTTCCTCAGGCCTGTCATGTCTTGTATTCACCTGACATTAACCTCATACTTGTGTACCCTTCTTCACAATTGTTCATGGCATTTCCTTGTCACTATTTTCTATTGTAAAACTATTCATTTAAGTAAATTTTAAGAGCGATAAAACTTCCTTTCTGATAAACTTTTTCTTTCATGCAGACACCCGAAGGTTCAGTTTAATCATCAGCAAACCAGTTAGCTTGATCTGGACCTAATCTAAACTATAACAGAATGACCACGAACTTACCAAATTGTTAATAAAAATTAAATGCATATACACACACATAAAATCTTAACTTTGAACCTCTGAACATTTCTGCATTGCTTTAAAACAAATGTTTAGATGTTAGAAAGATGTAGAAAATTACTATTTTTCAGATATAGATGCCATAAAAATTAATTGCAGAATAGTTTCAAGTTAGATGAGTAAAATCCTAAAGAACTGAAAACACATACAGGCCAAAGTAATTTAAAAAAAATTGTGGCCATAGTAGCTGATTTCTGAATATATTAAAAGCCACCTTTCCATTAAAGTGACTTCTATTTCCTATATCTTCAGGCTTAAAACATAATTTTATGAGTTAAAAAATCTAAACTCTTGAGACAGAAGTAAAATTATAGTATTCATAAAACACTGCAGCTGTGACTTTCACAATTTTGACCCCAGTATTAGAGACTATCTTCAAAATCCACTGAATATCGATCTTGCTTTCAAGAGTGGAAATCAGATACCCTCCAGTTTTTGACTATTTCACACCTTCTGTAGAAATTTTAGCATCTTGTTGGAATGGAAAACAACTTAGATATAAAAAATTTCTCCTACCTGCCTATTAACTCATTCATATCTGAATATGCATAATTGGTCTCTGAGGATTAAAGAATATTGTTCACCATTTTGTGTTTGGACTAATTTGTTTAATTATCCTGTATATTGCAGCTGAGTCTCTGACCAAAGCATCTGATATTGCTAGAAATAGTATTTTGCTAATAATAAACCTTGAAATTTTAGCTGCTTATCTATTTAATGAGGGAGTTTAAGTTTCTCAGAGGCAGTTGTGATTTACTGGTAGTACAAGGTAAATGAGAAAGCTGAAGAAGCAGGCAATGGTCACAGCAGCAACATTAATCACTTGTCATAGAAATCTCCCTGTTATACATAACTAGACACATTGTCTTTTTCAGAAAGATGTCAGGGTTGCCCTCACCATAACCTTTCTTGACCTGTTGTCATCCTGTTATGTTCCTCCCCTCCATAACACCACTGTTTTAAAAATAAACTAATCATCTCAATGCTACCCTACTATGGAAGTTCTCAAAGTTTTAAAACATAAATTGACATTGGACAGGAAATTAAAACCAAATTTTGTAAAGGCAGGTCCTTGAGAAAGCCCTCTATTTACTGCAATGCTTGTTATTGAGAAGATCTTAATAAGAAACTACCTAAAGTTTTAGAATATGTCAAGCAGTAAAATAGAAGGTTCTTTTCCCCTTTATTAAAAGGCTTTACTCTTCATCCACAGAACCACAGAATACTCTGAATTTGAAGGGATCCAAAAGGATCTTTCAGGTGAAAATACTTCAGAATCTCAAGTGATTCAACTGAATAAACTCCATGCCCCAATATCAAACCGTCATCTTCTAAAAGAAAAGCAAAGGGATAAAAAAATCCCTCTAGATAAATTCAAAATACCCTTACAAAATCTGCGTGATCAACTCTAATTTAGCTATTATAGCATCTTTCCCTCTTTTCCCACTTCAAAACACAATACACATAAAAAGCACACTCAATTTGGATCAGTCTTGACCCCCAACATTATTTGTCAAAGAACCCATAGCCTCTCCTGCCTAAGCTCTACATATACTTTCTAAAACCTGATGTATCTGTGAGGTTTAAAGTTTTTAAAACACCTACCTAATATTCCACATCTAACCATACATTGCTCCTTCCCCAGCTGAAGCCTGATTGCCCCCACTGCCATTCAGGGAGTGTATTCTGTGTGCTACCTCACATTTTCCTATCAGGGTCACCTCAAAATTAATGAATTAGACCGCAATTATCATAAAATAAAGTTAGCTCAAAATCCATTTTATGCAATGGGTCCATTTTTGCTTGGGTATTTTTGGCATTCTCTTTATTTAAAATTCTAACAGTGCTGTCCAGAATGTTTTCTGGTATTGAGGATTCATAACTGTATAGGCTTGAAATATGCCTTTTACATAGTTCTAAATTTACTGTACTATAGAAGAGGTTAAAAGGCTTCCTAGGCAGTAGACTGCATTATATATTANTCCTGTACTCAAAAATCGTGTTTCGTACTTGCTGTTAGCACTTCTGCATATTTGTTTTATTGTTCTGGACTAAATCCAGATGGGTGACAGGTATGATTACCAGAGGCATTTACAGCAACTCTGTCAGCACACTCTTCCCAGTGAGGCTGACTTGAAAAACAAAAGCATTTCAGGAACAGTGCTGGCATGAATACTCAGGACTCAGTTTCATGAGCTCTGAGAGCAAGCCTTCAAAATCTTAAAAGACTTCCAGCAGGAAGACAACTAATAGCAAAAACAGTAGGAGACCCAACTATTACCTTCTGTTCTGGCCCAAAGGCTCTGAAGAGGTTCACATTTCGTTGTTCCAGAGCAGGAAAAAAAGTGAAGATAAGGAAGAACAAACTGGGAACTGCTTCCTTTGATGCTTCTCATCTCACAGAAATAGCAAAGACATGAAAAGCAAAATCCAATTATATATTTTTAGCATGTGACGGCCATAGCACAATAAACTGAGCAGGGAACACAAGAACAAAACCTCTGATGTGAACGTTAAAAATGGCATCAATGAAATACAGCCTGTTTGTTTTTGTTTCATAGATATATTGTTCCATAACTATGTATACAAATGCGTACATATCTATAATGCATGCTATTGCATATAGAGATGAAAGATATATAGCTGATTTAGACAGTATTTCTTGCATTTTTGTCTTGGGATATATTAAAAATGTGTAGTTTATTTTATTATATTTTGCTTCTTTACTGAAAGGTAAAAGACTGCACATTACTGAATACGTCTTAAAATTGATCAGACTGATACTGGTCCTTGGGTTAGTAAGTTAGTAAAATTTGGACTTTTTTCAGTTACTAACTGAATAAGAGAAGAAAAGACACACTGTTTTTTGAAAATACGTCTATTACTAAAATGATTTTACTGACAAGCTTGGACCAACACTAGTCATGTGATGGATAATTTCTGAATAGTTTTAATCAAATTTTGTCTATTTTTTATTCATTATGCACTTTTAGTTGTAAATCGCATAAGACTGCTTCTGTTCCCTGAGGAGAAAATCTTGAATCTGAGATCAAAGGCCAACAAATGCACAATAGAAAAAACATACACTGAATATTTCTTATCTCTCTTTTCCACTTATATTTTCACATCATGCAAATTCACTTTAAAGCATATGAGATTTGAATCCACTCTTTACTTGCAGTAAGCTTTCAGTATTTTTAGTATTCTTTTTGGTAAACATAAACCCCCAAAAATGTATGGTGCTTGCAAATTTTAAATATACCTGTCCATTTTTCCAGCGAGCCCTCAGGTTCTTAGCTTCCAGATTATTTTCTTTCCCACCAGTGTTGTTATTTTCTGCAGGCAGTCGAAATTATATGGAATGGGACACCTTCTACTTTGCAGCACAATTTTGAAAATCTTGAGTGACATGAGCTATCTTTGAGCTACCGGATCAACTTTTTCTTTCACAGTGATAAAGGACAGATTGCAAATGCATTCAAACCACTAAGCTTGAAAATAGGATGCCTTGTGAGATTTCCTAAATGCATCTAAGCTTAAAACTTTTGGAAGTAACTTAGAAAACTCGATTTTTGCTTATTCCTGTTTTTGTGCATGACCTTGAGCACATCATTGTGTATTCACATTCCTTTGGTCTAAAGTGGATAAAATATATCTAAATATAAAGGCCTTGTCTCACGTAGTAACATCAGGACAAAATCATTCATTGTGAAGTCACCAGGGGATGACTTTATCAGGCATATCTGCACTTGTGGAAAAAGGGGTTCTGAGCACCATACACAGAACAATAATTTCACCTTTTAATTGCTTTAAATGTAAATGGAAAACTAGAAAATTGTAGAGATGTGGTCAGAGAACATTTCTTGTAGAAATGGTACATTTCTATGAATTCCTTTCTGAGGAAGTATAATGTACATTAGGTTTACATATTTCAAAATGCTAACTTTGTTCTTATTTCAGAAGACACAGTTGCATGTAAAGAACCTGCTTTACTTAATTTATCTTAGCACAGCTGACCTAGCCCAGGACAAATTTGTTCTTTTTTTTCTTTAAATCATGATGACTCTTGCTTTCTGTTATAAAATTTCCAAAAATTTTAGACATGAATACACTCTATCTAGGGGAGCAATGTACAACAGTTTAATTAATTTTCATAATAAGAGAATGCTTCTGAGGCATGCATCAGAAGCAAATCTATAAAAAACAACTATAGCTTTCACTTCTGCAAAAGTAATGCATCTGTGATCACAGGTGTGTACTAATCTATAAGTACAGCGAACATCTTCAGTTACTCAACATTTTGATATATACATGGGCAATAAAGAAGTGGCACTGCAGTGATGTATTTAAAGTCAAGGTACCGTGCAGGGCTTTTTTACCTCCTCTTTTATCAAGATGTCTTTTGAGATTAAACAGTTTTAAACCACTTGCAAAAGGGAGAACCAACTGGCTTACAGAAACATGATAAGGTCCACAAATTATTTGTTATCCCCCACTGTATATTCAGCATCTCAGACCTATCATTCCTTGCAAAGAGCTTGTCCCTGCAACTGTTTTCTGAAATGTTAAAAAAATCCCAAAACATTGACAAGTGTTTTAAAAAGAAAGCATTAAAATGTAATGAAGATAGTGAAAATATTAGTCCAAAAGACAGAAGAATTTTCTTAGAGTGGTTATAGCACACATGTGAAACTACAATCCCCCCAACTATTATTGATTAAAAAATGAGCAACATAAAGGCAATAAAGTCCATAAAATCACTGTAAATTTCTAAGTAATAGTAGGAATATATGTAATAGAATCATCTGTAGCATGTTTACAAAGTTTTGAGAGCGCATTTAGCCCGTATCTCCGCACATACCACAAAAAATCTCAATGAATTTGTACTTGTATATACATTTCCAAAAGTGGAATTTTCTGAAGAATTCGCTTGCATAATCTGCCTCAGAAAAAATTGTATCATACTTCCATGACCTAATGGGAATGAACTGCACGAACTGAGTCTTGTTCCAGTGAAAGATTTGTGAGAAATATTGTCACCTCCAGGCCACAGAGCCACCACTGCAGCAGGATGTCACTGCTGTGGGAGATCCTGGACCCCAAGTTCAGAAGGGCACACCTAAGAGTATGAGCAGAAATACATGAGAATAATCTGAGAAATATCTGTTTGAAAATTTCTTTCTTTAGAAGCCTACTTATTTCACTGGTTTCTACTGTCCCTTTATCTCCAGTAACAGGATACTCCTTTTAGAAAGTCCGACTAGAAATGAGAGATCCTGAGCAGAAGAAATTGCAAGTTCAGCAGTGAAGCTGTAGTCCTGTATATGACCACAGACCCATATCCATTTTAATCCTGAACGTGTGTCGCTGTTGGACACACAATTACACCCACACACATACACTGTCTGGTGAAAAGGCATGAACTATTTATTACATTTTTATAGTATTTCTACACAGACCAGGGATTGGAGAAGAAGGTTGACACCTCTCCCACCCCATTGGTCAAGACAACTGTCCATCAGCTGTCCATTTCTCCAAGAGAAGGAATGTAAACTAATTTCATCCTAACAAAAACGTTGCTTCTATTTATAACACCCACGTGTGAGAAAACTAAGAACTATGAAAATATCTAAAAACTGTGAAGCACACTAGAAGGCTGAAAAAATCAGGGAGACAAACATGCTTCAAAATCGCTTAATCATGCCACCATAAGGCTAATTCATAAATGTTTTCTTCCTGACTGTTTTAACCATCTTCAGATGGCAAGTCTTTTAAAAAACAACCTGATCCTCATTGCATAGCAAATGCTTTTTCCTATACATTATTTTGGACACAAACTCATCAAACAAAATACATGATTGTAAGCTAAATCATGTCTCCAGTTTCATCCTGAAGCTACTAGCAAATAAAAATGAAGACTGTTATTGAATTGTATTGGACTAAGTGGAAATCACAACATATAATTGATATGTCGATACAGCTGTCTGAGTCCTGTCAAGCCAGCCTACATTTTAGACGTTTGCATCTTGTTCAGAGAAAAAGGAAAGATGTTGATTGCATTTAAGATTACATTCAAACTGTGTTATTGCCTGTAACGGGTTAAAGTTTGTAACTGGGCAGGAACACTAAAAAAATGTAGTGGTTTCACATTCGCTGAATTTGTTTCGTTAAATTAAATGTAGTGGTCTATTTTTCTACTATGGAATAGGATTAGAAGAAAGGCAAAACAGGCTGAACGTAAAGATAAAACAGATCTGTTAACACACACTAAAGGGAGAACAAAAAACCCCATGAAACCTTTTTAAAAGCACTTCCCTACCCCCTACCAACAGTTTACTTTTCCACAAAAAAATGTAAGAGACAGAAAATCAGAACTCTAGGTCAGTACCACTTATAAAATAGTCTTTTGTTCAGTCTTTGAGAGAGACGAGTCCCTCCTGATTTTGTTCTGGTAACTTTCCACAAGAGACACAGTCTGCTTGTGGCTTCCAGCTCCTACAAAAGCAGCCCGCTCAAGAATCTGCATTTGTGAGCTTCCCAAAACACAATCTTTCCCATGACTACATATGGGCCGTGGACTTACACATGGGGTTTTACCTTTCAAAGATGCACAGCTCCACAACGAAGGATTTCTCATTCTTCACTGGTGACGAGGCTTCAAACATCTCATAGGATGACTAGATTACAGTTTCTAATTCAATATCCACTCAGTAAAATCAGACACCTTGGCTTGAATCCACAAAAATCATCTCCCCATTCTTAGTNGCCAGGGCCAGCCCTGGCACGGCTGCCCCAGCCCGGCCCCGGGGACGGTGAGGCCTAAGCTGGGCCCTGCTGCTGCTCCCCTACGATGTTACCTCATGGCAGGCCTGCAGCAGAAAGAGACAGAGCTTTCCCAAAATCCCACCTGTATTTAAGCCATGTGTCCCAGAGGTGTACACTTGTATCCAATTGGCCAACCTGGCTGTCAGTTTTAAAGCAGCTCACTAATTGGTTTTTACCATTCATGCCAAACCAATACATTGCCTCAGACTAGCAGTCCTGTTAGGCTCTTCTTTTGAAAGCTGTGTTATTTTCCGACTAAATAGTGTAGGCTAAGAAAGCTGTTCGCTAAACAGAGAAAGGTAATTGGAAGCTTGCTTTACCCTGTCACTGTATAACCCTGGTAACATACAACACGCAGAATATAAGACCATACATTTTTACTTAAAATTAGGAAGATAACTATCCTAGCTAAATAATTGAAATAGAATTTGTGTGCTATCATGCATATTTCTGTGCTGCAAGGGATGTAATTTTTTGTTGAACTGAAACTTCATTTCAAGAAACTATTTTTCATAACATCCCTCCTTGAGAAAGAGCAATTGGTGGGTATTTAATCTCATTTAACTTCTAGAAAATAAAATATAGGATCTCTTACATTGATAAAAGGTTAAACTTAACATTGCAATAATTCGGAGTTGGATAGATAAAGAACTGGTAACAATAATTCACACTATCTTTTTAAGAAACTGATTTGTTTGAAAATGGATGCAAATGTTAGACTACATATTGAGAGATGGAAAGAATCAAATTATTTCTTTCCTGAGATTTTGCTTTCAGAGAAGAAAATAAGAGAGAACAGGAATTTCCTCATTTTTCTCATCCTATACAATAAATAGGCACTAGTTTCTGGGCTCACCTTTGCAAAGATGGAAGTGTTTTTGACCGAGTATCAGAGAGCATCATTGTGGTAGCATGGACATGCAGCTACCATTTTCAGTAGGCTGTCTAGGACACAAAATGGCCTCAGTCTGGGAGCACTCTGAACGATGGATCCATGGACTGTAGGGCCCAACTGCGCCAGGGAATCACAGGTTTCCGGATGTTGTTTGTGGCTACTCCATCACCATCACACATCTACTGTGGAAGCTCTGTGGGATGACCAGGCTGTCAGTCTCAGTACTGGACTCAAAATGGTTTTTCTAACATTCTGAAGCAATACTGGACTTACAAGGAGAAAATCAAACAAAACCAGGAGGGCTAATGTGACTGAATGGACTAAAATTTAGGGAGAGCTCCTGGCCAGTGATTAGGGTGACATTTCAAGCATTTCTTATTCTATAAATGGTAGTTCCACTATTTTGTATTAGAGTCTTCTTTAAGCTCCTCACAGAGATCAAATAAAGTTTGTTTTCAAATCCCTGTGTACAAAGCCCTGCTTCTATATTAGACCTAAAAGCAAGACTGTGCTAAGCTCTTGAAATCCTGTTAGAAAGATAAGTCTGTAAATCTTCTCCTCTGTCTCTAGGACCAAGCAGCAGCTTTTGCTTTTCTCTTTGTGTTGTTACTTTCAAGCATCGACTTGAATATGTTAAATCTACCTGCTAAATATTTTGTTATGTGTCCGTTTAATCTGAAAATTCCTCCTTTCCAAACTCTCCCATCCTCAATGAAAATTCATAAGTACCAGTATATATTAGTATGGCTGTATTAATTTATATTTAATGTTGAAATTCACTTGTATTTTCTTTATGTGGAGCATGTTCTATATCAAAATCTAAAACTATTATTTATCTCACTATACAATATTTCTTAGACACACATAAGTCTATCTCTATATACTTTTATATAATTATAAATTTCTATGAGTATATACTTATATACAGTTTTGTGCACGTATTTATGCCTATACCTATATGTTTCTTGTATCTACTACTTTCCCATTTCATATATATCACTGCTACATTTTTTTGGAGATTTCAGCCTAGAATGGCCTCACAAACTAAACTACAAATCTGCAGCTGGACATAGTGAAACTATGTGAAGTAAAAATGCAAATATTTAGTTATTAAAGCAGCAATGACTGATCTTCTGTTTTGCTGATCTAAATTGACTTGTGTCAGAACCAGTCCAAAGAGCACTGATGTATCATTTTTTGCTAACCTTCCTGTTCACTGTTTCAAGAAAAAGCCAGACTGGTTCACAGGTGGGATTTCTAGGTAAGTGAAATATGTTGACAAAAACAGAATTATCTGACTAGTGTGTTTCTGCAGCAAGAGGATTTTCTACCCACTCTGCAGTCTTTGCTAAAAAATCTAACCAGCATACTCTACGTTGTGAGGAAAGGGCCAAGAAATCTACCAGGAAAAACAAACCGCAGAAAAAAAATTATTTCAATAAAAAACTGTAGCAAGGTTTGTGAGGGGAAACTGCATTGTGAACTTTTATATCCTTATAGTGCTACAACACTATTACTACTTTAAACTGTACCATTTTTCAAACTGCTATAAGAAAGGAAAGGTATAAGAAGTGCAGAATAAGATTTTCTTTATTCCTTGTGGAAGAACCAGCGCTGCTGTGGTCACATAATAATCTCCCTTGGAGGAATGGTAGAAGCATACTAATATAAAAAGTTTAATGGGTCAGTTCAGTACAGGAGTTCACTATGGGCGTAGCTGTCAACCAGTGGCAATTTTCTCCCTATATTTCCTTACAAAAAGGAGGTTGTTCTTAAAGTTATTGATTTGTAAGCAACATAAATGTGCTTTTGCTCATAAATAAATGCTGAGTCCATGTGAAAAATAAAGGCTGCATTACTCTAATACAATAATAGCCAGACTAATTTTTCAAAACCTCATAAATTCCAAAAGATTAAAAATTTACAAGAGATGATTTTGTTTAAATAGCATTCTCATGTTTTAAGTGGATTGGTTTGAAATAGTTCTGTCTCAGCTTAAAGATATTTTTCAGTCATAATTCAATTTAGCATACAAACAAGTATTTAAATCTTGACCAGGAATAAATCCTCTAAACTACAGTTTGGGAATTTCAGCCCTGTGGGTTTTTCCAGTGTTTATAATTTTTCAATAGCCACTCTTAAGTTCTAGGGCAGTTTACAAATTGTGAACTCTGTCTTCTTCAGAGTTTCTAATTCCTGTGTTGTTATTTATCACCATTAAGAGTGCTTTGACGGAATCTAAATTTCATTATACAGCAGTACAGTGATGTCCTAATTATTAACCTAGCATTGCACTGTTTACAAGGCATAGTAATTATAAACTAAGATGTTGTCCATTATCAAGACTTTTTTCATTCTCTCTGCACTAAAGAATAAGATTTTTGAAGACAAAGGACCAAGAAAATTTCATTAAATTTCCTAACAGGCAGCTATTCCTAAGTCTCAGTGATTGAACTAATGTTCCATTTCAAATAAATTCAAAGGAGAAATAAATAAAGAAACCTCATAGTATACAGAATAAAGATAAAGTTACAATCTCAATTCTCTCTACATTATTACTTCTAAGTTATGAGATTTAAAACCTGCTTTTCAAAGGGTTTGAACCAATGGTTTTGTAGTAAAAACAAAAAGGAGAAAAGATATGGTTTTAAATAATGCTTGGATTAAGCAGCATTCTGTGAAATAAAATAATAAAAGTATTGTGAGAATTTGAACTGCTTAGACACTAGACTAATATAAATCATGTAGACAGACAGCTTAGCACATTTTTTTTTTAGGTATGAAATCCAATATTTTCAGAAACTATTGAGTTTTGAATTTCCTCTCTGAGTTCTCATCTGGGGGCATAATATCTAAGTAAACGTGGTGATCCTTTCCTGAAAAACATCTCTTTAAGCCTGACACAAACTGACACTATCATTAGTAACTTCTGAGCATTAGGAAGTTCTCCAACTTTCTAAGAACCAGAGTTTTCTTAGCAATTCAGTTCTGTTCCTATTGATAACTCTTGACTGTTGGTGGACAAAACATGATTAAAAATTATGTGGCTTTGAAAAATAAAAAAACCTCACAGAATTACTATGAAAGATCTCTTGTAATATAATTGTTTAGGTAAGTATCTAAAAATCCTGCATCTAGCAATTACTGAAATATAAGACTACCAGCCAACCAGGCCATATGCATGTACTATTCACATAAAATAGTTGCCAGAATTTTTCGAATTTCCAGACTAATAATGATACCAGTAATCTATGGGTAGCAATACAAATTCTCATGGAAGTCAATTCAGTCCTGTAATTGTTCACAACAGTCACAGTCATAAAAATAACATAAACCATTATAAAAGCCAGAGTGTATTTATTAGCTAATGTAAACCCATCTAAAAGTTTGGAACTGAAGCCACTGTGTCTTGCAAAACTCTATAAGGTGAATTGTGGAAGTTCCCAGTTTCCAACAAATTCACTTTTTTGTTGTTTTATTTTCTTAATGAGTTTATACCAAATGAAATTTTCTAAAATATGTACAGTTGAATTCAGGAATATCCTGAAGGGTCCATATGCTTATAATCTGTTGGTATTGGTGGTGCTGTGAGGCAGGAGACAACACTACAAGGATAATTAGATCCTGCTTCCGAGTAGAAAAAGAAATAAAATTCTTAGAACAAAATTTCAGTATGTACTAATGGAATAATAATGGGGAGTTCTACCACAAAGAAACACTCCCAATATAGGAAGGCATAACATCGTAACTACAAAAAACACAGAGAAGGCGTTAATTAGTATATTCTGTATGATTCTGAATATCTATATTCAAAACCAGGTTAATTTGAAACAAGAATAGAATTGGAAACACAACTGGATGCTAGGATGATCGGAAAAGTAGCCCCTATTAGAAACAAACTAAAATCACAGCATCATAGAATGGCTTGGCATGGAAGAGACCTTAAAGATCATCCAGTTCCAACCTCCTGCCATGGGCAAGGACACCTTCCACTAGACTAGGTTGCTCAGAGGCCCATCCAACCTGTCCTTGAACACCTTATCTACTTCAGCAGAAAAATGACTGAGAAAGATATTGAGTCTCTTTAGGTGTGTTTGTGAGTAATAAAAAGAATGGGTCACAGGAATCATATATCTAACCAAATGTGATAGGATGCACTTGAAGGGTCTAGTGGAAATTATTAGGAATAGGAGTCCAGCACTCACTTTCTGTGGTTTTTTTAGATATTTCACACATGAAAGACACATTTTATACCAAATTTACTTATTTGAAATTATCTGATACTGCATGGGGTTTTGATTGAGCAGAATGATACACTGATATACTTTAATCACAATATGAGCCCAAATCATGCTTAGCAGAGAAAAGCTGTGTATAACAGGAACATGTATTGGTAACAGGTTTTCAACAGAAAATAAGAACAAAATTTTTTAACCTATGAGCAAGCTGAGTGCTAGAACAATCATCCGAATGAAATAATAAAAGGAAGGAGCATAAGTTTTTTAAGATAATGTTTGCCTATTCAGGATGGAATTTAATAACAGGACAGGAATCATCTCAAAGGTGGACTATTAAGTCTGGGAGAAGAGTATTTAGGGGGCCAATTTACTGTAATCCTAAAAGTGTAGTAGGAAATTTTTTTACTCTTTCCTCTTGCTTATTCGCACTGTAGTTTTACTGCAACCACTTTGTGCCTTAGGATTGTGGTTGATCAACTGCAAAAGACAAGGGCTCTCCTACCAGTGCATAAGCCAGTTTGTTTTCTCTGTTATCTTCTGCTTACCTGTGTGATTTGCAACTGCAGTTCTGGAGTATGTAAATTTCAGGCCTGGAGTTTGCTGCTTGTGTCAGTGTGACCTGCTGTCTCAGTGCACACAAATTAACTATTCCACAGCCTGTTAGGATCACAGGTCTAGCTCCCTACAGACCCTGCCTAAAAGGCCTGTGTTATAATATAGCAATACCCTGATAGAATTGAATGTGTCTTATTTATTAAAATACTAAATTTTATGTAGAAAAACTATTTCTAGGCTTATTTATATTACCTTAGATAATGCTTACAAAAATAGAAATTGCCCCTCTCAGTATACTGGAAAGAAATTGAGTTGCCTTTTATTTACCTTGGTAACTGGATTTTCACTAAAGATTCTGTTTCACAAAGCTGATAAAAGCAATTGGAAAAGATAATTGTGTGTGTTTAGGTGGGAAGAAAGGAGAAAATTTTCTCACCAAATATTTGCATGTGTCTTATGACAGAGAGTCACAGGAGAGGAGAAGAAGAAAGAGCTCAGGTCAGCTTATTCTGCTATCTTTAGCGTCCTGGTTCCACCTAGTCCTGGTTTCTGATCCATATCCCTGGGTTTTTCAGAGACCTAGCAGTGACGTATCAGAACAAAGGGTCTTACTCTTGTTTCAGGATAAAGCATCAGTCTTCCTGTAAGCAGCATAGCTTGACCTGGCAGAGTTTCAGTGATACTGCAGGCCCTGTGATTCCTGTTGAGAGAGTAATTCTGAGCTAAGCCTGCATGATGGACAAGGTATTTTAACAAAACTCTTCTCAGATTGTAAGCAAAAGCAGTCCCAGGAGTACCTTTTAAAGGTGTTGCCAATCTATGTTTTACTGAAAGTTAATAGCACTTTTAGAACTGCTTTTATTTCTTTCCCTTTCTCTGCTGCCTAGTCTATAATCTCTTGCCATTTATTCTATTTGCTTTTCTGAAGGCAACAACATAAAACAGGGCAGACATATTCTTCATCTCAGTAAGAACTCAAAAATAACTTTTCTTCTGTATATATAAAGATTTCTTTCTGGTAGCCAGGATTTAAACATTTAAGGGTTTGTGCATCAGGCTGGGAAAGTAGACAATGGCTTGCTCAATATTTAATGCTTCATCCATCCTAAAGTACGGGGATTGCACATCACTAAATCCAGCTGTACTCTGTGCAGTGAAATACACTGAGAATAAAGCTAAATGAAAGAATTCAAGACCTTGAATTTTTGTTGCCCACATAATCCTGAGAATGTCCCACTATTCCAAATTACACTGAGGGTTGATTCAAAAAGAAAATTAATTATAACAAAGAGTTACACAGAAAACATTGGTGTCATTTTAGGACATGCATCACAGTTCATAGTATATGCTTAGTATTTAGGGCACATCATCTTAGAGGGCAGAAACTGAGGGATGATTTTAAAGGAACGATTTCTAAAATTTATGAGATATTCATCAGATACATTCAAGAATTACAACTGTACTGCAGCAACACAATTTCAAATAAAATCTAATAAAAGAAAAGCTTAGCAATGTTGTATAAAATATTTGTGCAGAACATATAAGCTTCTAACCAAAAGTTGTGATATTAAGCTGAAAATACATAAAAAAAAATGACAACAAAACCTTGCACCAGAAAAATAAATGCAAATTAGCATTATTGGCATCGTTTTATTTGTTTAAAAAAGACCAAAAGGGTTTTCTATAGTAATAGTTCTTTAAGGGGTTTAAATATATGGTTTTTTCAATATCATTGACAACATTGAGATTTAATATAGAGATATGTGATATATTGTAAGCCTCTTAAATATTTGGAAACAAATATTTACCTCTGAAATATTACTATATGGTGAATTTGAAGTAAAATATAATAATCCACTGCCAAATATGTCTTATCTAGACAGAAGATTTGTTTCCAGTTCTCAAACTATCTTACCACAGGTTTCCCTCAAGCACTAGTGTAGCTTGTCTGGGAATTTCAAAACCAGATGTTGTTTCACCTTTATTTGATTGTCAGGGATATCAGAACAAAATTTTATATACTTACCCATACAATTCTAGTGGTATCAGCTGTGCATGCTCCTTTTCACCACTACATCAGAATCAGGAATAGTTAAAGGAGGAGCAGAACCATGAGAATGTTGTACAAAGAGCTATAGAATATTGTCTTCATAAACACTTTTTGCATGTTGAAAAAGTGGGCATGTTCTTGCAAAACTGTTAACTGACAAAATTGAAACTCTTCAGGTATTTAGGCACTGTTAATTGAAGCTGCCATTAATTACAGCAGGGAAGTGGTTCAGCCATTGAAGAGGTCTGAATAACTTCATTTTACTTCTTCTCTAGTTATGTCATCAGCTGGAAACTCTGCTGGAGTGTTTTTACACTAGAACTGCAATTATGATTCCTGTGCCATCCTTAAACCTTCTCAGATAACCATTACCATGAGAATGCTTAATGGCAACTAAAACAAAATATGGACTATCCAAGCACAAACACTAAAATTTCCTAGAATATGGAGCTTTAGGAAAATAAGTTGAGAAAGTGAACTGTCTTCACTCTGCTGGCTCAGAGAGAAAATTACAAACATGGAAATGCAAAACTTATCGGAGAATCAAGAAATCATTAAAGTTGGAAAATACCTCAGAGATCATTGAATCCAACCTGCAACCAAACACCACCATGTAAACTACACCATGGCAATAAGTGCCACATTCAGTCTTGCCTCATGAAAGGATACAGAGAGGTGTGCGTGTACATATCTATATATATCTTTTTTTTTCTTGACCCTGACCCGGATAAGTACTCCTCTAGTCATTTCATCTCTTGCCACTGCAGGAGGGATGGGGAAGAGAGTCAGAGGAGAAAAGGTGAGAAAACTTGTGAGCTGAGACAAAAACAGTTTAATAAGTGAAGAAAAGCTGTGTGGGCGAGAAAGCAAAATAAACAATTTATTTACTACTTCCCACCAGGAGGTGGATAACAATATTTCTCCTTCCTCTTCCATTCCATTCCATTCCATCTTGTATTACTGAGCACATTATATAGTATTGAATATTCCTTTGATCAACTCTGGTCAGCCATTCTCTCCCAAATTTTTGTGCTTTCCCATCCTGTTTGCTTGGGGAGGCAGAGGGGGTAGTAGAGAAAGCCTTGACGTTGTACAAACTCTGCTCAGAAATAGCCAAATTACTGCTTTGTTATCAGCACTGTTTTTGTTGAAATCCAAAACAGGGCACCATTCAGACTGCTGTGATGAGAATTAACTTTATTCCAACTAGACTGTGATATGTATGTAGACTGAAAGTGACACAGGTAGAGAAGTAAATGCCAACACGATAAATTTTTGCCAGGCTTTTCTTGTATTTTGCCATTGGGCATTCTGATTCTAAATATTACTTTTTAAATAGCTACCATGCAAAATATACTGTAAACAAAAGTGCTTTTTCTTTTTTTAAGTTTGTGGAATGGTGTTTCCTGCACTTGTGAAATATTTTTTCTGTGTACTATAATATACTTAGTTGATATAAACTTATTAATATTCAAATATATGTCAGAGATTATCTGACAGCTTCTTAGATGTATTACTTTGTTTCTTTCTTTAATTAAAGAGCTTTTCCCTCAGCATTCAGCTTTAGACTAAACTTGAAAAAAATCAATAATTGTTTTCTTCAATAATTTAATCCATTAGATCAAGACTCGGAGTTGTTTATAAAAATATTGATTTAAGTATGAGGAAGACATTAACAAGACAACCTTATTTCAGAAAACATCAATCATTTTCCATCTTTAACATGGCTCATACAAGCTTTTACGTATTTAACTATTTTGGAGCATGAAAGGGGATAACAGGTGGTTATCAATTCTTAAAGACTCACAAGGAATATGAAAGGGAAGATCATCAGGTCTAAAGTGATCAATTCTCCCTTGGACACCCCTCTTAAACCTCTCTTTCATTTAACACGTTCCAGGTATTATTGATGTGAATTAGGATAGCTGCATTAACCATGGAGTTGAAAAATGATGAATTATGTGTGGGATTTTTATACAAAACTATCAAAGTCCCTTTGAAATTATAAAGAATTCATTTTCTCAAAGCTTCCCAAAATATTTATATTAATATTAATTTGTAACTGTTCGGAGGGATTTAAAACGTTCTGAAAGTAGTTAATGAGCAATGTTTAGATTCAAGCACAATCAAATCAGTCAGAATTTTTTAGAGACAAGTTTTTTTCTTCTACTAATGCTATCAGCAAAAGCTGGCTGTTAACATTTATGTTATAAAATATTATCCTGTGCTAGCAAAAAAGTATTCAAAAAACTTATTGACTAAGAATATTAGTGAATTCTATAAGAATGCACTATAAGAATATGCTTTTGTAGCATAAACTTTCAAATATCAGTCAGAACACTGTAGAGAACAATGAAATTTCATCATCAGGGTCGCTCATGGAAAAACAAAGGCAAGCTTAAATGCTTTTGTTTATTGAGTTTGGTGCCATCAACCCTTAAGACTACCAAAATTTTAGTGTAGCTTTAGAAGGCAGCTGCCAACCATGGATCCCTTCTTCCTGTTCTTGGAATATCTTTTCATAAGATCAGTATTTCTAACAACAAAATATGTTTCAAAGCACTGTGAAGTCATTCTCTAACCTCTTAGAACTCCTTTAAATCAATTTTTACTCCATTTTTACACTGCCTAAGTCATGCAAAGAATGATAATCACACTAATTTTTGCGCTGTCTTTGAATCCAAAGAATCATTGTAACAAACAACTTTTTAACAAATCAAAGACCTCCAATCTAGTTATATTCCTCACTAGCAGTAGATGTTTGAATTATTAAAACATGAGAAAAAAGGTAAAGATAGTGCTTGATATGTTGAAGCCTCTTCAGTAAGACCTTTTCAGTCTTTCCGTTTATGTTTATAGTATACCATTCCCTTTGACTCTCAAGACACTTGCATTCACATTGGCAGCCTGAACTTGGTATAGCTTTGCAAGTGTAATTGTAGCATGCAGTTGAATTGAAAAATTAAACCAGAAAAAGGGTTCAAACTACTTGAAATTTTCATGTACATTTTCTCTTATAGTGAGATTGTGTAGAGGGGCAATATGGTATACTTGTTTCATGACTCAACTACTTCACTCCTGTGAATTTCTGTCCAGAAAATGGTCTTTATTTCATTCCTCTCATCAATCAGGTGCAATTCTTCTTGCCTTCAAGTCAGATCTAAGCAAAACTAGTCAAAAAAGAAATGGAGGGACCTCCACAGGTCATCTGGTCCACCTTCTGCTAAAACCAGGGCTAGCTTCAATAGCATATCTCATTGCTCAAGATGTTCTTCAGGTGAATTTTGAGACCCTACAGCAGTGGAATTTTCACAACTTTCCAAGGCAAAGTTTTCCAACAGTTATGTGTTCCTTTCATGTAGAATTTTTAGCTTACCTTCACTTGAAAATCTCTCTGTTGTAGCTTTTAATTGTTGCCTGTGTGTTATAAGGTACATGCTGGAGAAGAGCCCAGGTTCTGCCTTCCTTTTTACTTCTCTTTGGTAGAAGAAGATTGCAATCAGATCTTTTCCCAGCTTTCTCTTCTATAGCTTAAATAAACCCAATTCCCTCAGTTTCTCCTAGTATGTCACATGTTCAAGTTACTTACCCATCCATGACCTTTTTCTGAACTCTGCAGTTTGTTGATAATCCTGAATGTAGGGGCCAAAAGTGGTTATTGTATCCCATCTGTAGGCATAAAGGGACTGAAAAACTTTGTTTGAGGGTGATAGTAAGTTATTCATAATCCTACCTGACTTTGTGTCTTCCTAGTTGTATTAGCTTCCTGCCTCCGTATTTTTGCTATATATCTCCTAGGGAGCTTGTGTCCCAGTGTGAGAAACTTTCCAGAGAAGAAATGCTCTTTTGAAAGTAACTACAGTGATATCAGCAAAACAAAATCCCTGAAATATTGCTGATTGAATCTTTGCACTAGTAGCATGACAACTTTATACCATGTTTATACTAAAGATTTCCTCACAAATAAAAATCACTGCTGAAATGTTTATGTGTGAATAATGCTGCCTATGGAAAAATCATAATAATAGTAATGCAAAATCCCAGTGTAATAACTGACAGGGCAAGATGTGTTTGCATGGGTGGATGGAACTTGAAATATCAGCAGTCAAGTTGTTGTTTTTATTTTGTGTCGATTTTCATCAGGAAATTTGTTATTTTCTCAAATAACCTCTCATGCAGATTGTTTATTGTATGTCAGAACTTCTTGATAACACGTTATTATGATAAGAACATGATAATAATCTCATTCTATTGTGAATTCCTTTAGAGCTTACCCTTTTCCCTCTCACCCTCTATTTGATGAAGAAAGTTTTGACACATTTGCCTTCCAAAGACTGAAGGCTTAAGGTGAGAAATTGTATGTATAATTACACTAATCATCTTTAATTTCTCATCCCTACAAGCCTTTGAGTTCAACACCAAAACAAAACAACCCAATCCAAAACAAAACAAAAAAGTAAATGAAAAAATAATCAAACACAAATTATTTTTATATGTAAATTAAATTTATCATTTGTTATATGAACCCTTAAACTCTTTACTTTGAAGTACCTCATACTGGCCTGTCAACCAATCAGGGAGTTTAATTTTCAATCTCTGAACTTGTTGGAAAAGATATGAAAAACTTGTAGAAAAAACTTTTTGTGAAGCAATATTATGATGGCATACACAATTATGTGGTGCAAATAGAATGAGCTTGCTTATAGTTTGTAGGATTGACAGAATAACTATGATTGCATTCATGACAACATCTCACACAGTTCTAAAATAAATAAAGGTTTTTTGCATTTAAAATAATACTTATACCCTTGGGCACTGTCTGTATTCCTTGTCTTTTCATCTAGTTAAAATGCTGCCCTTTCTTTTCTCCCTATTTATACATTCCTTCCTTTGATCATTTCAACTGTAAAAGTTCTCAAAATATTTACAAAGATGAAAATTTTAGAAATGTCAATACCAATTGCTCTATATCAGCTGGGGATCTGACTTCGTAATAACAATTTAAATTGAGAAGAAAAAACAAAAAATACCACTTTTGGAGTTTTGCTTTGTTGCTCCAGTGTCTTTTGAGAGTTGGGCCATCAGATATACAATTCTGCTACAAGATATAATTACAAATATGTACTCTCTACTTTTTGTAATCATTGTTTTAAAGGAAAAAAGACTAACAAGGTTTTTTCTGAAACTCCTTAAAGTTTCAAGGGTTCTAAGTATGGTTAATGATTTATAGGTTTACATTAGCACACAATCTTCAGCAATTTAACCAAAACTTTGCTAAATTATTACATTCTTAAAGTTATTACATCTTAGAAAAAATAATTCTATAATTTGGATATAGTTCCGCATTTGTACGGCCAATACTTGTTATGGCTATAGAGGTTTCTTTCCCCCCAGACTTTACAGGCACATTGCATCTGTGAGGGAAATCTTGAACACTCTTTGCTCAAGATATTGAGCACTCTTTGCAACACTAAAAAACTACCAAAGCCCAGAACAATGGTACATTCCAAGATCCTCATTTTACTTGATGTCTAGCTGCAGACAGTGCTCTTTAACTTAATATACTCTACATGAATCAAAACCTTAGTGCTCAGAGATTTTAATGATCTGATTTTCTCAGCAGTGATAAAGCTATTTGATAGAGCACTACGTGTGTGAATATGTGTGTGTATGTGTGTGCACCCGTGCATTAGCACACACACATGTTGCTGGGCAGGTTTTCATAATGGAACTAGAAGTAAAACAAATATTCAAGCAAGAGCAAGGATATAGCTTAGCTTACTTGTGGGAGAAAACAAAAGAAATGATTGGTTCCAAGTCTATGGGCCATTCAAATGACACCGAAGAAATACATGCATGTTTTCATGCAAAGATGAAATGGTTCTGTAGGGATTTTGCTAATGTATAAATCCCCTTTAAACAATACTTAGGAAATATTGGCCCAAAAGTATAGTTTTAATATCTTACTGTTTCCTTTTTCCCCTTTCTTTTCTTGTTCCTGCATGGTTTAGCTCACAAGGGTTGTGTAAGGCCAACTGAGAATTATTAACTGTATCCAGTTTTTCATGGTTGTTTCTAATATTCCTGAGATTTTACAGATTCATTAATACATCAGCATGCACAAGTTTTTCAGGACAGACAGGATGTGTAAGTGCTTGATCATAGTTTTTCATCATTCCATTACCAATAGATATTTAATACAAAAAGTAATATTGTCCAGGAATCCATGAAGATGAAAATAGTACCTAGATGAGTTCTATACACATATATCTCTAGCCATGAAAGTGGATGCAGTGCAGTTGAATATCTCATTCTTAATACTATGTAATCTGGAATCTAAATTTATCTTTCTGTACATGAAAGTAAAAAAATGAGGAAAAAGAAAACCAACCCTGAGAATAACATTAATACCAGAACAGAAGTTGAAGATGATGGAGCTCAAAGTAAGGCCTTTTATATTTCAAATTTCCATGAGAGATAACAAGTACTATGAAAGTAACTATTTAAGACACTAATTTATAGTCCCTCAATGCTTTCAAAAACCTTATTGTAAAGAAAAACAGTGTCTAATTTAAGGAAGAGATAACCTTTCCCAATGGACGATTTTCTTGTTTGTTTGCTTAGATAGGTGAATTGTTGTCAGTGAGCCCAAACTGAAAATCATGAAGCTCTTTGCAATCATTACACTTTGTTTTTTAAAAATATCTTTTCTGGAGGCTGACAGTTAATAGAGATTTTGTGTGCTGCTACATATCTAAATACATCTTTGTGTTGCAAAGTTTTGACATGCTGTTCATGGCATTATAGGCAAAATCTGACACTTTTTCTGTAAACAAACAGTTCTCTCAGTAGGGTTTTTTTGTTGTTCACTTGCTAGTAAATTTAACCTTCATGCAGCAATACTACTGTTTTCAATCTACTTGATAAAGTTCGTTGGAAGGAGAGGCTTGATAACTTGCAAAGCTGCCTGAAAACTTACTAAGATGTTGAATTATGCAGACTGTATGGATTGAGCCAAGAGAACTGAGATAGGGAAGGTGCCAGTCTTACTGTCAGACTATAGAAATAAGCTGAACAACATAGCTTAGCTTGGTAAATACACATGGGTTTTTTTCAGTTTAGCTTGGGTTAGGTTTTTGTTTGGAGAAAACTAAACAGGGCTTTAAAGTGTTAAAGCTACTGAGACACCTCACAATTTCACACATGCCAGACAGCTTGTGAAAGCTGGCCACAGGAGGTTTTTTTCGTATTACCTGAATTTCCATTCAAAATGAAAATCTAGCAACAGGAGGTTTCAGATAGGATATTAAATGTGTGGGGGGTTTTGGTTTGGTTGACTAGTCGGTTTTCCTTTCTTCCATAAGTGTTATCTCCTCTTCCTACTATAGTGAAAAATGCTTATACCCTTTGAGTATTCCCAGGTATAACTCCTACCTTCTCAGAGTGTAAGGAGTACCTGATAGTGATCATCTAAATGTTTAAATTAACAGTTTGCTTGTTAATTCTTTCTATGAGGAAAAGTTTCCTCTATCTGCTATGTATGGCTTGTCTTTCTTTTAAAAGCTTAAATTCATTTATGTCAACCTGGAAGTATTTATATATATATAGATATATGCTTTGTATAAATGTAGGTGGCTATAGTGTACACAGTTTATGCTTAAGTCTAGTGTAGAGATGTATTAATATGAAAGCATTTTGCCATGGCAGAATATTTGAAGAGTGTGATTTTAACTTGGCATTAGAAGAGTATTAAAAGACGTGCCAATGTATGTTAGTACCTTGAGTAGCTACAGCCAAAATTTTTTTTATCAGATACTGCAGGCATCATTTTCACTGTTGTTTGTTTTGTTTTTTTTTTTCTGTCCCCACAGAAAGAGTTTTAAGGTTTTTGTTTTTTTTAATTACCTCACCCTGGGATCTTCTTGAACCAAAGGTGTTGGAGTCAGTGAGTCTAGTTCCCTGCTATTGTCAGGCATCATGTCACAATCTTGATAAATGTGTTTTGAGATAAACTGCAATACTACTGTCGTCCAAGAAATTTGTCTTCTGGAAGCATCATCAGTAATAAATCTAAAAGTGTTAGATGAACAGATGTGGGGAAGAAAAGTAACTTGGGAGAAACGTGCAAAAAACTCTTCAGTCAGAAAGCATCATGTGGCATGATCATTTTCTTAAATGTAACCACATTTGTTGTTTTGTCTTCTATTCCCTACCTGTCCTTGAACAGAAGGCAAGCCCTGACACTTGTTTGCTTACTCTAATTCCACATCTTACAGGTTTAAGACTTGCTTATCTGTATCTAGCACTCTTACCTACTTTGTGAAATCAAGAAGTGTATCAAGTAATCTAACATTACATTAAGAGAAAAAAATCTTAAGCTGTGGCACTTCTAAAATTCAGACACCCCTCTGGCTGAGATGTTTAAGCACACAGTGACAGAGTTTACCAGGAAAGACAGTGGATGTAGTGCTCACTGAACTATTTGTTATACATTACCATTTGTTTTTCATATTGCTTCAAATTATTTGGAATCAGAAGCAGCAATATTTTATAGACCAAAAAGAAAAAGTCAAGTCTCTGCCTCCCTAAGACCTAGCCCTCTATTAAAAAAGAAAAATAAGAAGCTGAACTTTGAAAAATCCCATTCATAATGCTTCAAAACCTTAACTCTCCTTACAAAATAGCACAGCAATCAATAGCTCTAAACTATAACTGTGCTGTTAACTAGTTGCACTAAAACTTTAGAAAATTTCGCTTTGAAAGTACTTGCTTTACTGCTTCATGTTTCAGGAACACTAATTTAAGACAAAATATATTTTGTTTCCTTTAAGTCTATGGAGAAATACTGTAGAAAACCTCTTTTGTATGAGAATCACAGCTGCTGGCAGCTGACTGCAGTAAAATTAAGTATTCTAGTTGAAATCTGGTGACTGCGAGTCCCTTGAGCATTTTCCAGAAGCTAAGGTCTTCTCATGCTTTGTGAGTCTAGAACTGTTACTCTAGCTTTCAAATAGCTGTTGTTTTGAAAGCCAGAAGTATTTCAGCCAGCACTGAGGTGTCTCTTCCTAAAGCTCCATTAAAATACCTGGGATTACATCAACTCCAGAGTCTGCCGTGGATAGGTTATCTGGAAGTGTGAAGGCCACTGTGCTTAAATTCACCTCATACTGAATGCATATAATAAAAAAAAAAAAACAAAAACAAAAAAACCCCAACCCACAACAACAAAGAACAACAACAAAAAAAACCAGTGGGGACTGTAAAATACTTGAAAAGTCTTCTGAATATTTTCAGTTTAGAGTTTGATCGCTCAGTCCATGAAGCAGAGAAAACATGATTGCCATGACAAGTTCTATGCAGACATTAATTCTTCAGAGTGAACTGCTATTTGTTGGGAAAAAAAGTATAATGATCTGACTAAAGAAAGCATGTGTTGTGCTTCTGGGTATTCATAAGTCTTTGACACATAGATAAATGCTTTCTGCCTTGACCAAATTTGTGATTGAAAAAGATAGTATGAGAAATTAATTTGTTTAGTATGCAAAAATTCAAATCTTATCTGTTCCTTGAGTTACAGAGGCTTCCTATGCATAATTATAGGGCTTCTGTGCTCAGATTTCATCATGTTCCTAGAAGGGATGAAACCTGCAGTAGAGATATTTAATATTGAAGGAAAAAGATAAACTCAGGATTCTGAAACAATATTTTGTGATGTTTTTCTGCTCAAAGTTCTTCCTCAGAAATGGTCAAACCTTGTGTAATTTCTTAGAAACCTTTGAATTTTAATAGCAAAAGACTTTCTGGAAGAGCTGGGTTTGATATATAAGTAATGTAATACAGATTTAAAATTTGGCAGATCAGTACAGTCAAAGCTGCACAAAAAAAAGAAGCCATGGGGGTTTTAGCTGCTGTTTGCTTGGGTTTTGCTTTCATTTGGTTGATTTTTGGTTTTTTTTTTCCTTCTCCACATCATTCTATAGAATATCTGAAAGATTAAAGAGGTTGCAAAATAAGTCTTCAAATTACGCTTAGCAATCAAATGACACCTGGTAATGTTATAATGCTTTATTCCATTGGGAAATTATTTAAGTAACTATGAAAGTATGATTCTGCCAAAGAAACTATTGATCTTTTTGGCATTTTCTGAAGTCTTTTGATGCTGGTAAACCATATATGTAAAACATATGTGAGCAAACCTAGGGTGCCAGCACTGATATATCAAAATTTCTTAATCCTGGGTTTCACATTCATGGCTGCTGATATGCCCAGTCTCTCAGGGGTATTCTGTCACTCAGATAAGGTAGCACCAGTGGGGTCAGAAATTATTAAAATTAATTTTTTTTTCAAAACCGGTTCTTGAAAATTCAATCAGTTGATTGAATCAAGTGGGGTTGATTCTTCACCAAGGGGATCACTTAGGAGTTTTTTTACCAGGCCCAGAGATGTCTTAATAATCTTGCAGTTTGTAAAATTATTTCTCTACGATGGGAAGCCCAGGAACAGTTGCATTTTTTTGGTCTTTGAGTATGCCTGGTTTAGTGGCTTAGGAACAAATTTTACTTGGCTGTATGTCTCCTCTGTCAAACTTGTAGATCCCCATGTAGGTTTTAAAGACTTGTTTGTCACTACTGGATAGTTTTATTGATCTTTCTGAAAGTTTTAAACCTTATTTTTAAGAAGGAAAAGCATTTTGACACTCTACCATGGTGTAGCTATGCATTTTCATATGTACTCTGGGTGAATACACTCAATATATACCCATCTGTATAGATCCATGGTCTCTATATATTGTATAAGTACAGTGACCCGAAAGTCAGTAAGATGGGCAGACAGAAAAAGCATAGGCAGCTGTGCCTGGGGGGTTTGAAAACGTGGGCTGTGTGTATTCATATGTGTGTGTGTGCATATATGCACATATTTATGTATGTCTGTGTCTATACACATACACATATATATACAGATTGCTTGAGCTTGTGCTGCTGAAAGAGTAGATACTGGGAAAAAAAAGAGCAGGACAAAACTATCTAGTTTCAAAATATTTCTAAGTATACCCATAATTCCTTTCCCATAAAGATCTTGATTGAATTTCTTTTAAGACTCTGTAAAATAATTAGTTTAGGATAAGAATATTTCCTACATACAAAGAAAAATCTGGTTACTTTCATCTATCCCTCCCTCACCCCCATGTTTTTCAATCAATTCAAATAGCTTATACTTTTTAAAAGTGAGCCTTTCTTACAGCACATGTTGTTCCATCACTTTGGTGCCAGTGGTAGGTGTCCAGCTCTTCAGAAAGCACTGAATATGTAATACAGTTGTGTTGTTCACACAATTGCTTTTCATGAGCTGGCTCTGAGCCCATGGGTATAAGTATCTCTGCTTGTGCTAGCTCAGTGATGCACATGATGATATAATTGTTTCTTGACTAATAAGCTATAATGTGAGCCGCATGGACTGTGGAAATTTAACTTACAAGGTAAGTAGTCATTTGACCATGAATTGAATGTGCTGCCACATGGAAACAGAGGATCTGAACTACACAGTAGTGAGAGGCTGCTCTCTGCTACAAGCAAAAACTCTGTGCTGCTGGCGAATGAAAGGGCTTCTGGGACACCATTACAGCAAAGAATATAAGATTAAGAGTGTCTGCCTCCTTAGTGCAGAAACAATTTATCAGCGACTGTGGCAAGGTAAACTAAGATTTTATGACTGTTTTCATTCTGTTCTGGACAGATAAATAAGTTTAACAAAATACAGGAAACAAATGTACAAATATGTGGAACAACTATCCTTTTAGGGATACTTGTAGGTAAAAGCAATTTAAATCACTAAATTTTTGGAGACTCTTGGATTATGTGAGTTTTTTCCAGCTTCATGAATAATGCAAAAGTGAAGATGCAGTTGGATATTTAAGATGAACAATTTTTTTACACACTTTGAGCTTTCGTTTCACTTAACACTACAGAAATACCTTTTGTTTTATCTCCCTTTAAAAGATGGCTAAGCATCTAAGAGCACATCTTTCCAGGGTCCGCTGGGCAAAATTGGAAGTATAACTCAACTAGTTTTTACACACTGAATGTCATCACTGCTCAAGTTAATAAAAAATTAAGTGGTTTTGGTTTTTTAGTAAGAAACATGGTGTTTTACAAAGGCTTAGTGCTGACTTTCAAAAGATATGCACTTATTTGCATTCTATTGCAAATTTGTTAAGCTCTGAAGAAATATTAAGAATGTTTAATTAAAATGCTGATAACACTATTTTTTTAAAGCTTTTGTTTCCTGGCAGTTCTTTTGCTTGAAAAACAGAAAAAAAAACAAACAACAAAACTAGTTTCCGACCTGTTGTGAAGTCCAAGCTGAAAAAAAAAAAAAAGAACAAAGTGGAGATCACATAACTTTCTGGACCCAGTAGGACTCTGAACCATTGAATGAGTATGTTTCCTAACAGCCTACACAGAATCTTCTCGAAACTTCTAATAGGGAAAACGGAGGAGAAATAACGGCTCATGTCATGGCCCAGTTCCAGGCCAAATTAACTGTTCTTGCAGGGAGAAGTGATACAGACTGGCATATTCTATAGAGAAACTACCCACCAGACAGCACACAAAACAGAAGTCTTTATTTTAATGGGTCCCTTCAGAGACGTGATACAATCTGAGTTTCCTATCAGAGGAGAAATTCCGTTAAGTCTTCATTTCCATTTCCAAATGAAAAATTGTTCATTTGGTTTTTTTTGTTTTGAAGGGTAACAGCCTTGTGTCATGCTATTTGAGTAGAATATTATTGGTGGCTGGGGTCCTCACAATACTCTGCTGCTTCTCCTTTGGTAGAAGACTTTTAATGGTGATATCATATCATTCAACGGAGTTTTGCTACACATGGGAAAATGGAAGCATAAGGAAACACACTAATTTTCCTATTTTTAACATATCTTGTTAGGAAAACTTATTTAGCAACACTGACTCATCTCTTTTATATATATTTGGATCTAGATCTAGATCTATCTATACTATATATATATATATATATATACACCACGTATATATATTTATACACAGACAATGTATATATATAGTATATATTACATATATATTTAATTAGAAATTCTTTATTTCATTCTGGAAGCTGCTATAATTATCCCAGCATTAATAAGACCTATGTTACCTGTGGATTCAACACTGTAAAGTTCCTTACCTGCACTGACCTAAATGCTTCTTGGTAGTTTCTTGATACTAACTTGATGTGGCAGATTTTAGTTTTAAACTCCTTATCTCCATCAGATCATTCTGCTATCATAGCAATTTTTCTGCTATAAGAGCTATTAAACCAGAATAAATATTTAATTGCAAACACACACAGCCTGAGTTCTTAATATAGTTCCATCAGGAAGTCACGGCATGACAAAAGACAGTTTCATGCTTTAGTTAAAACACACATTTATCTGTGAGTGAAGAATGTCATTGACCACAGGAATTAGAAAAGTATTCTAAGGAAAGATGTATAAAAAAAAAACAAAAGAAGGAAAAAACTACTGTTTTTTTACAGGACAGCTTTTAGGAATATATACTGTGCTGAAAGATCTCAGATTCTTTATCTAGGAGTCCAAACAGACAGGTATTGACCTGGGTTTTTTTTTCTGGTTTTCCTCTGAGATTCTTGATCACTTTGATTCATCTAAGAAAGATGATGACGGTGAGGGTGATGACAGTGATGATCATAAAGAAAAAGAGCATCAGTATTGCTCACAGCATAATACATAGGTAAGGTCCTCAGTTTTCACATCAGACAGTTCACGGCGCAAAGAATGATGAAGTTTTGCAGGGACAACTGGGAGTAATTTGATAAAAATCCCTACTCAAACAGAGAGATCCAATGCAGGCTGGCCAAGACTATGTCCAGGCAGAATTTTAATCTTATTGTCTGCTCATCCAGCCCATTCTCCATCAGCTTCTCTGTGTAGGAAATTCTTCATCTATCAAGCCGAGAATGGAGTTATAGAAGTTTATCAAGTTAGTAATTCATTTTCTCTAGGTCCTTGGCTTTCTGAAGGCGTTTCTGCTGCTAAAAACTGAGATGAGGAAGATTTTTAGTACCTCAGCTTCTCCTATGTCTCCAGTCAACAGGATTCCTGACCCATTTAGCAGCTTGTTCATGCTTTCCCTAGTCTTCCCTTTCATGACTTGTCTATATATAGAATTCTTTCTTGCTGCCTTTGCCATCTTCCACCAGATTCAACTCCAGGTGAGTGTTGGCTTTCCTAATTGTCTCTCCATGCTCAAACAGTAGCTCTATAGTCTATACTTTTTACTGCTTCTATTTTCTGTGTCTGTTGTTATGTTTGAGTTTTGCTGGGAGCTCCTTGCAGGCCTTCTGGCAGTTTCTACTTTTGCTCATTGAAGTGGACTGCTCATGAACCTGTAAGAGTTGATCCTTGAATTTTACCCAGTTTCCTTGCACCCTTCTTCCCTCCAGGGCTTTATCTCACATGACACTTTCCAGGGCATCCTTAAAGAGGCCAGAATCTGCTCTAGAAGTCCGGTGTTGCCATCTTGCTTTTTGCCCTCCCCCCTCTTACCAGGATCCTGAAATCCACTAACTCAAGGTCACTACAGTTGAGGCTGCTTTCAACCTTTACATCTTCAACCAGATCTTTGTTTATAAGGTGAAATTTTTAAAAATAGAGATCTGCTCCAGAAAGGTCAACATCTCCTCTGGCTGGTGAACCTGAATATTCTGGTTTTGCCCTTTTGTCCTCTAAAGTGTATGTATTGTGAATGTCTATAGTTATGCATATATTTTAAGCTCTGCCCACATTCCACTTATATCAAGTCCTACATAAAAAATTTTGTTACCTGTCAGACTCAGAGGTTTACTTCTCACTGTGGATTTGGGGGTTTTGCTGCATGAATTTTACAGAGTGCTTATGCTGCATTGTTACTTGTGTGTTTCCATCTAGTGTAGAAGTTTACTCCCACAAGCAGTGAGTATGTGGGATTACTTAGACAGCTTGTAAACAAAATATATCTACTGTTTCTCTGATATTCAGTCTTAGATGTAGGTGTTCATATGTGGGGCAATGGAGTGGATCTACAAGAATTCATTGAACCAGTACATTATTTTTGTTCTGTTGGAAATTACTGTTTGACAAAACATTATTGAGATCTTTTGCTAAAAAAACCCCACAAAAGTTCTTCAAAATGCTGGAGATATTTCATTTCATATTGAGTTTTCTACTCAGCTGTAAAAATTGTGATTGTTGTCATTATCACCTTACCAGTTATTAGTAAATAACATATTTTTAAATTGTCTCTTCAAAGGTAATTTTTTCTCTGATAAATCATTGATTAATTTTTAATGATAAATGAAGTTTTTTATGTATAAAATAAAAACCTTCAAATACACAAATCTCAACTGATGAAATTCAGTCTTAATATATGCATTTATGTTTGATTTCTATCATCCTGCAACATGCTCCATTTTCTCCATAGACTTTAAGTGACCAGCATGACAGATGCTCTTAGAAGATGGTTCTTTTTGTTTTCAATATAAAGGAATTACAAGCACGCAAGTCCTTGCAAAGGAAAACAGGTTCAAGATTCACGCTAAATGCTTTAAGTAATACATTACTTCCTGAAGAACCTGATAGGATGAATTAGTCTCTACAGGGACCATTTACAGAAACTATGAAAGCACCAATTCTAACAAGGCTGAGAGAAATGCTGCTGTTGGAGTTTTTTCAAGGATATGTTATCATTAACGTACTTGGACATGACTCTGAGAAGCCAACAGTTCAACATGATGTCTTTTCCAAGTCCTAGAAGAGGAGTTTTTAGTTTGAAGACCATTAAATGCCGCAGTTGTCTCCCAGATTAACTGCTCCTTAGTTTAGTCTTAAACTTGTGTTCTAATTTTACACTTAATTAGTCTGCAGTATTGTCAAACATTGATTTTATTTTCTTCAAGTATCAAGGGCAGAAACATATGCTGAACAGAAGTTTCTTCTTTTTAATGGCATAACTGATGGAAAACTGCTATCCATCTTGGAAATATTAGAAATAAACTTTCAAGTACTTGCCCCTAGAGAGTTTTTAAAAGCCTGGTCTTGTGCTTCTGTTAGCCTCACAGCTCTTTCGTTGTGTCTGCTTCTTGTTCTTGCTCTATTCTTCAGCTGCTGTGGGAGGTTTTTTTCTCTCTCCCTCTTTCTCTATTCACTGCTTTCCAGAAACTTCTCCCAGATGTACTTTCTTGATGCCTCATATATGAATTACTGTCCCTTCCCTGCAGAGAAATCTGTATGATCCAAGAAATCAAAATAGACAGCTCTTTTCTCTGTTGGTAAGCCATACATTTTTAACAAAACAGAACATATAATAGATGTACCATAAGTGAAAACAGACAAACAAACGTGCATCAACATTAATATCTAATAAGGATGCCTTTAAGAAGTAAGAGAATGCCTCATGAGAAAAAGCTCGCACGCACTCAGCTTTGTTGGCTAGAACTTGCAACAGTTAGCATAAAAGCCTGTTTATACTTGATTTAAAAAATAAGTCTCTGAATTCTACTTTTGGCCCATATCTCTGGGTTCAGTGTTCAATTACCAATATTTGGTTGGGCTGTTCCTTCAGGATCTGAGCCCATGTACTTATAGTTGTAATTGAAGGGAAATGCTGGTAAACATTTCTTCCAAGATAGGCACTCTGAGAAATCTTCCATTGCCTAAGCTATGCAGCTGCCAAACTTCAGAATATGGGAAGTATAGCTGAAACAAATTTTACTTAGATCCTTTGCATCAACTATTACTATGACAGTATTACTGTGCTGCACATTGAGAAATGAAAGAGAAAAAATATAACTGTAAAAAATTACTTTTTTTTTACCTGGCTTCACTTGTACCACAGAAAGGGAGAAAAGTTCTTTTCACACTCTGCCAGGGCACAAAGTTCCCTTGTACAAATCCTGCCCAATGAAATCTTGTCCAAAGATTTAAGGGATTAGATGCACACAGCAACTAACATTGCCTCATATTTGTGCTAAGATGGAACCAGGAAGAAATGCATATTCTACTTCAACATTTCACATTCTTATCAATGTTTTTTGTACCTCAAAAAACTTTAGGGTAGTTTGAAAAGCTCCTTTCATGGAAAATCATCCTTAGACAGTATTCAGTCTCATTCTTCAACGCTGATGCCAGCTGTATCTCTCCTGCCTCTAATTATTAAATAAAAATAAATTTGTAGAGTAGTTGATTTGTCTTTAGGACCCACAAGGTCCACAAAGAAATTATTGATAGCAAAAATGATAAATGTGTTCATAAGGCTTCTTCAGCCTTAGTTTCTAGCACTGGTATTCAAATTTTCAGTGAATATTAAAGAAGGACGTTTTTGTGTAAATTGCCAAGCTCTCACATTTCACTGGACTGAGTAGCTGTATCTTTACTTCTGGAATAAAAGTATATCTGTAATGCATTATACTGAAGACTAAGGATCTTGATAATGTATGCTTTTATTTAGAGTTCAGGGGCAGATCCATTAAAAAAAATAAAAAAAGAAAAGAGAGAGAAATTCAATGTCTAAGAATGGGCTTAATAGTCTAAGGAAAAAAAGTTCTACAATATCTATGCTTACATCTCAGCATAACATAAATTCATCCTAAAAGCTATTTTATTACACTGTGTTCAATTTTTTTTATAACTTACTCTCCCCATTTATTATTCAGGCAGCCTTTGCAGGGTGAAGAACTCTTCATGAAAGTGTAGCCCATGGGTACAATTCCACTACTTGGGTCAGCACCATAGGCTCTCTGTGGGAATGCAAATCACTTACTTGGGCTTGAAATTTTTTTGTTGTTTTCAACCAAAACTTGTTTAACACTCCAGGGGAGGTACTGTGATGCTACTTGTAGTAGTCAGAGGTTCTTTTAAATGTTTTTATGGTAGAGATTCTATCTATGTTTGAATGTCTTGCCTATTCTGTCAAACTAAACTTAGCTATGCTGACTTGACCTTTTTGAGATTTTTGCCGTTACTCGCACAGTCATGCAATTGTAAAGAACAGAGGTGATTGTCCAAATCACAGAATGTTGAAAAGGTCAAAGTACAAGTGCAGTCTTCAGTGTTTCTCCAGATATAAGGTGTTGGAACTGTAGCCACATGACATTTATGACAAGACATGAAATAAGCCTGGAAAATGATCTGTGCAAATTCTTCGATTTGATGATGAGACTGAGGACAATGTGAAATCATAAAAATGCTGTTATTCTGAAAAGGTTCTTAAGATTTGGTTAAATATTTTTGTCTCCTGCCTTGTCCAATTAAGGTTATAAGCAATGTTTCACTATAGATATTTTGGCCTTTTATATAGTTTTCCTACAGCTAAATCAAGCATTACATGTTTCCCAGATGATGGTTCTGTCTTGCAGTCTGTATTGTGCAAGACCTGTGAAAGTCTCATTCTTCTTTAATCTACAATGCTACCAATAAATTAGAATGTATGATTTTGGATTTTAATTTTTTCCCCCTACACATTACAACAAGCTTTCCCATCCTAAGAAAGTTTTAATAAAATATTCAGTACTCCTGCAGCCTTATGTATTACTATTGACTAGTATATAGCACGTATAGCAATTATTTTACATATTTGGTATTCCATGATCTTGTATATAATGGTATGTGACCCTGACTTGCCACCTAAGTAATATCAGATGAACTACATGGCATTTTTAGTGTTTTATTTGGACATGAATGGATTATTTCAATTTCTATAAAATTTTCCCAAAATCCTGAAAGGGGCAAAGAAACCCCACACCTTGTAAATCAAACCAAAAAAATTGCTCTTAGTTCAATTACAATTATCATAATACAACAGATGATACAACTCTCAGTACAATAATGTGAACACAGTCTAAATTTGTACAGAAAAGCCTTGTAAATTATAAATGTACCATTGGTTTAGGTACAGTTTTTATTATCTGTCCCTTTTTCCCAGTTATATAACTGCCTTTCCATTGTTGCAACTTCTCACCCTTTGCTATGCAACCTAAACAGACCTTACCATATGAGGTATCTACAGACCTAAACTGAAGCAGGCAAGATGAATGTCCCTTGATCGCTACCACACCAAAAACTGGCTCTGGGCAACATAAACCTCATCATGTCCTGCAATTTTGCACCATCAGGTCACTACAAAGACTTTTACTAGGGATGTCAGAATGGTAAAAGTTATATCTGTGGGTTTTAGTAAATATGTACAGGGTTTTTTGAAGATTTTTGTAAGAAACAAAATATATAGTATTCCATCTGAACTTTCACCAGAAGAAAAGGACCTTGTGCAATTAAACTTAATAAATAGGAAGATACTTCCCCATTCAACCCCCAAGATAGTTAAACTTTCAAGTCCACTCTTTACACAATGTATGTGTAAGGCTGTGATATGGATCTCCTCTGATATTAAAATGCGGTAACAAGAGACTCATAGTTTATTAGAAAACTGGGTGATACTTCTGTGTTTGGTGGAGAGGTATCATCAGCTATCTCAAAACTTCTGTAAGGAGTGTTATTCCAAAGCTTTCTTTTCTACTGAAGGTCAAAGGCAGATTCACAAAATGAATGACAGCACCCACCACTTTTCCCAGCAACCAGGCTCTTAAGGAACTCTCTCAGGGTAAAACTCAAAAGTTCTTTATTTCCCCTTGCCTTTCTTGTTGTGTTATTTTTAGTTGTACAGTAGGTACTAACTGTCATTCATTCAATCAAGACTGTTTTAATATATTGATTGACTTCTCTTTTTGCTGGAGAAGTTTAATCAATCTGTCAAGACCAGTATCAGCACTGTGATGAATTTAAGAATTTTTTTAATTTCCTGCTTAATGCAATTCGTAGTTGCTCAACAGTCACAGTCTAAATTCAGTTATTGCAAGCTGAAGAAACTTGAGGAAAGTAAATAGAGCAAAAAAAGTATGGATAAGATTAAAAAACTCTTTTCTCAATATAGAAACAGTTGGGTACTTCACAGAGTAATTTTAATCATATATGAAATTAAAAATTTTAGAAAGGTCTTATGTTCTTCTGAACAAAAAAGGAGAAGAAACTTATTCTTCTCATTCAAGTGAATACATCATTCACTTCTGTGCAAATGAAAGCTGAATAGCTAAAGTTTCTAATAAAATACTTTGGGCACTTAGATTTTAAAAGTCAATTCATTTTTAAGTTGAAAAAAGCTGAAAAGCTAAAGTTTCCATTAAAATATTTTGGGCACTTAGACTTTTACAGTCTAATTATGTTTAATTTGAAATATCTGGCAAAATGAACAAAAAAAGAGTCAAAAAAACCGCTATTATTTTGACCAAATAGGAGAGCTAAACTAGTTACTAATATACATATAACCTATATATATATATACATTATATGACATATATACGTGACATTTCTGCCCCAACACACAACTGCACAAGGTATTGTGTAGAATAATGTTTTGAGAATGAGAACAGAAGTTTTCAACTTCTTAATTAAAAGTTAGAGTTAATTGGTGCTAGAAAAGGAATACTCAGGAAACTGTAATTACGGGAATACTCTAGGCAGCAGGGAAAAAAAAAATCCAAAATGTAACTAAAAAGTTCAGTCTCAATTATTTTTATGGAATGTACATTTGGATACATTTTACTCTTCCTCTTGGGGTTTTCCTCAAAGCTCTGTCAGTATATCAAGAATATTTCATCTGAGCTGTTGTCTTGGTCTTAGTATTTACATATAAAAAAAAGAGTTATGATATTGGTACCAGTGAAATTTGGTGGCATGAGTCCCACAGCAGGAGTACTGGGATGGAGGGGTAGGCAGGGCAGGTGAGTTAGAGATGTTGTACTGTATGGAGAGTTTTGATTGTAGCGTTGTTCTTACAGTTAGCACTGATGTGGTTGAGAGCCTCTGGGTAAGTATTTGGGGCATGGATAACAAAGGAGATGTAGTAGGGGATGTTTAATATCGACCACCCAGCCAGGATTTAAGTACTGAGAGGTTATTTTATAGCCAGTTAGGAGAAATTTCAGCATCAGTAGACCTTGTCTCTATGTGAAATTTCAACTTCCCAGACACAACTGGAACTATCACAGTGCTTTGATAAAGCACTTGGATAAAGGTCTTGGAAATATTTCAGGTTTGTAGCAGATAATTTCTTGTCTTGGGTAATTGAAGTACTAACTAGAAAAGTTGCCCTCCCAGATTTTCTGCCTGTGAATAAAAAGGTATGTGATGGTAGGTGTCTGTCTTAGCCGCAGTGATCATGAAATCCTTGCATCTAAAACTTTCAGTGTAACAAAAAGAAAAAAGGACAAAAGAGTTGCTTATTCTGGACTTCATGAGAGCAAAGTTTAATCTATTCGGAGAGCTATGCAGGAGAGTACTCTAGGAATCTGCATTTGAGGATGTAGAAGTCCACAAATGTTGGTCAATATCACAGAAAAACCTTTGAGAAGCACACAAGCCAGAAATTCCAGTGTCCTGAGCAAGTAGGAAAGACTAACTTGGCTGAATGTGGAGATCAACAGTGAAAGAAACTGTATGACCTCTGGAATTAAGGTAAAACTTTGCAGGAAGAGCACAGACAGAAGACAAAAAAAGGACAAAGTTCAATTACAGTCAAAACTGGCCAATTTTTTTCAGAAAGCAAGAAGGGTTTTTTTAAGTACATTAATACTCTTTAAAAAACAAAAACAACAGGAAAAAAAAAAAAGAATAAACAAAAAAACCCCACAAAAACAAACCTCAGAAAAATCATTTTAGCTGTTTCAGTTTCCCAGGGATACACTTATATTTATTAATGTCTATGTTAGCTGAATAGACACAGGATGTGTTCTTTTTTAACAGTCAGTATTATCCACAGAATTTTTAAAAAGGAAAATGGATTGTTAATTTAAGTTTTTGACCTTCTTCCCTCTTAGCAACAACATGGAGGAGGGATAGCTAAACATATTCTTGTCTTCTCTTATGATAGTGTAGTTACCTTAAATCTTACAACCATTGCCTTCTGATTGCAAAATTAAGCATGCTTATGAGTGCATGTGCTATAATGAAGCTATTCTCAAATTACACTAACAAAAGAATATCTGAGGGGCTATTCCAGTAGTCAGTGTTCAGACAGTGTTGTATTGAGCGTATCAATTAAAAAAATATCTTACAAAGATCCATGGTTACATTAGTGGAAAGCATATCTCTCCTTGGAAAATGAACTTGAGGTGTGTTTTATAAGAAACATTTTTTCACGCTCTTTGCACCATTTGTTGCAATAATTACAAATGAAGGAATCAATCCATCGCCCACTCTATTTGATTCCAGGTTTTGCCTACACTGAGTGATGGATTCCTTAAGGAATCTACTTTCTGTATGTCTCTAAAATCTATGTTTGTATCTCCGTTTTTATTCAGAGGTATATATTGCCTCTGCATTGTGTTGCGTTTGTTTGTTTTTGGTTTGGGGTTGTTTTTGTTTGTTTGTTTGTTTGAAACAAGGAAAGTTTTCTGAGAACTTATGTTCAAAATTTGTGGGGCCTACAGAACTTTCGTAAGTGTTTTTGAAGTTTCTGCTAAGAACAGGTGACTCACACTGTGAGGGAAAAGGAAATGGCTGAGACATGAATTTTCTGCATTAGGAAAGGCTGATGGCTTCCTATATTTAAGAAATGGCTGGAATTTTTAACATGCATGAAAAGTCTGGGTAACAAATCAGCAAAAGTATTTCTGCCTGCAACTTGTTTTCTCTACTACAGTTCAGATCTTGATGGTATTACAAGCTTCTCATATTTCTTTATTTTAGACAGAAATCGTTAATTTTCTGTACTTCTTGTCCTGGATATTGTTTGTGTCCCAGAAATACCAAAATAATAAGTCCTTTTCACTTCTCAGTCTGCTTCACATCTCTAATTAACAATAAAAAGAAAAAAAAATCAACCAACTTTATCTGTTTTTATTCTTTTTTCCTAAAAATTATGATTAGAGTGATGTTATGAAGGACTTGTCGAAGTGTAAAATGATGAAGACGCAGATACAATCCAAGGAAATAAACAAACAAAAACTTTCAAGGAATTGCTAGGTAGGTCAGCATTTTTGTGGTGACAATTTTTCATAGTGGAATGGAAAAGACATCACTTGAAATAGAAACAATTAATTTCATAGTATGCCATTGAGACTGTCAGAGTAGTATTCACTGGTATTTATGAGACAAAATTGGGAAAGAGAACAAAGAAGAGAATTAAGAATGAATGGGAATTTTTTTTCCTTCAGGTTAATTCAGCATAATGATTTTGTCAGACTTGGAATCATCAGCATTTTTGTTTGACCTGAGAAAACTTTTTCAGTTAATTACAGAACTAGATAGATAATTATTACCAAGTAAAGCCTTGCTCTACTGAAAAACAGCCTTCCCTTTTAATCCCTCTCGGAAATACTTCATTGGAAATATATTTTGTTTCTTCTGTTGTAATATCTCCTGGTTCTCTCAGGTTTTGCTTTATCAGTATATAATTTGTCTCCTGAACCTGAACTCTTTAAGGTACAGAATATGTCTCTAGTTGTAAAACATTGTATGACTCTATCAATGATTAATAGCAATAATACAGCTGAGTAAATAGAGATGACTTTTTTGAGATTGGAAAATGCTGCTGCTTTATTAGAGAACAAAATTAAAAATAAACATTCTGGTGTAACTGCACTGACTTTGGAGACAGTTTGTATGAAGGTCACTAGTGTTTGTCTGTCTTGCCATTTTGAAGAACACTGCACTTCCCCTCATTCTCTTTATGCTTGTTTCAACATGGTCATCTGTTCTGTTACCCTCTTTCCAAGGTCTGTATAAATAGGACTTTTGTCCCTGACAGGCCCCTCCTGATAAGCTCTGACTTTAAAGAAAAGCAGGGAGAAATATGAGCAAAAGAGAAGGGGGAAAACCACTGGTAACAAGGTTGGAGTGAAGTCCCTGTATAATAATAGGTATACCAAGTCACAATTTTTTTTCTCTTTTACAACAAGATTTTCTTTTATTTGTAAGGATCCAACTCTTCAGCTCAATAGCTTCTGCCTATTTAAGCCTCTGTGATGATGACTCACAGAGGGAATTGACACAGAACTGCCAAGCCCAACACTAAACCCTATTGTTCTCTACAAATACCTGAAAGCAGCCTCTAGTCAGGTAGGTGTCAGCCTCTTCCCCCAAGTAATATATGACAGGGGAAAAGGACATGGCATCAAACTGCACCAAAGGAGGTTTAAATTGGATATTAGGAAAAAATTTCTTGATGGAAATGGTTGTCAAGCACTGAAACAGACTACCCAACAGGAACTGATGGAGTCACCATCCATGGAAGTATAGAAAAAAACGTGTGGACATGACACTTGAGGACATGGTTTAGTGGTGAACATAGAGGTCATGCTAGGTTGATGGTTAGACTTGATCTTACAAGTCTTTTCCAACCTTAGCAATGCTGTAATATACTTACCTGAATTTCCTCAGACCAAATTTTTCAGATTCTTCTGTCAAGGCAATTATTCTTTCAGAGGGAAAATCTTGGCAGAACTGAAAAGTAGTTTAGAGAAGACAACAGGATCAAGCGTCTTTAAAATAAAAGATGGTCATCCTAAGCAGTGCACAGGAACTTTCGCTGGGAGACATAATGTTCAACATATTGAATATTATTAGGAAAGGGAGAGACTACTGAGGTGGTTTTGATAAAAAGTATTATGCTAATTAAGGTGGCGAGAAAAGGGTTAATGGTTAAGAATCCCAAAAGGTTATTAAGAGACTCTGCGGTTGGACAGTAAAATGGCAAGTGATATTTTCTATCGATAAATGGCAAGTCGTGCACATGAGGGAGTAACATTCCTAATTCATTTATAAAATTATTTTCTCTGTGTTGATCATTCTCACTCAAGAGTGAGGTCTAGGGCTATAAAAGAAAGGCCTGTTATACAAGGATAATAATCAGCAGCAATTAAAAATTCCAAGTGTATGTTTGAAGTTATTGAGAAATGAATATAGAATAAACCTAAAGGATATTGCTACACTACTGTACAAATTCAAATTTTGAATGCACCCTAATTACAGTGGGTGGTTTTGTTTTTGCTGAGTCAAAACAGGTCTAGAAGGCTGGAGAGAATACAGAGATTTAACGGCTGTGAATCTACAGTACCCTGGAGCTCAGGCTGGGTAGTTTAGCATTGATGGCTGTGGTCCTTGATCAGGTTTGAGGGAAATGTGAAGCAGAGTGAACATCATCTTTCTTCCCCATTCTTTCTCAATTATTGTTGACTTTTCTGTAGTCCTGTCCTCTTTCACAAAAATAAGGGTATGATCTTATCAGGTCCCCATAGAAACTAACTTTATTTTAAGACAAAGGCTTCTTTTGTGTCCATCGGCTATATTTCCATCTGCTTCTAGAGGATGACTTCTATTTCCCAAGATATGTTTCATGTCTGTTCTACATCCTTTGCTCTTATTTTGCAAATTTTGTTACACTCGCATGTTTTTCTGCACCGTTTGTGAAATTGTACTGCAAACTTCCATTTAACCCTTTGCTGTTATTTATGATGTAAAACTTCTGCTTAACTTTGTTAGAAAAATGTTATACATTGTCAATTTTTAACTATTTCAGTATGCTATTTTAGGTCTTCCAAAAAAAGCAAATATTGGTTACATCCTGCTTAGTAAACTTAGAATTTATGGGTATAACAAGCCTCTATATTGGCTGTACAAATAACTCCTGAATTCCTGAACTAGCACACTGTGCTGTACAAGAAAAGAAGCTGGTAAATCTTGTGACTTAGTAATCTCACACAAAGTGGAAAGCTTATCCACAAGTAAGACAGAAGAAATCCAAAAGGAAGAGAACAAAGAGCAGATTAAATCCTTACAACCTATGATAGCTTAGGATATTCAGCAGTGAGATGCCCAAGAAGAAAATTTTTCTCTTTCATCTTTCATACTGATAGGTTGAAACTACAGTTTCTAGTGAAAAAACACAATGCAATTATTTTATTATTCATTGTACAAGAGGTGTGATAAGGGTTGAGAGAACTAGCTCATATCAACTGTGAGTGTAAGGTCCTATTCCATCATCTTCTGTTCACTTTGCTTATGGTTTGAAAGGCTGAAGGAATTGAAAGCTTTTTCTGCACAAAATCCTGCATTACATCTCAGTTTGGGCAATCCTTGTAATCTCAGCAAATTTTTTGTCAAGCCTGATGGGATGAAGTAATGGGAGGAGAAATTCAATCTATTTGTAAAATGCTTGTCCACAAGCTGAATCTACAGATGCACTTCCCAAGACTGTTTCTATTGATAGAGGAATTCTTGGAGGACAAAACCACCTTTGTCACAAAGTTACATAATATAAAGTTTTAATTTTCTCAGTTGCCAGGTGTGAGCCAGTAGTTTATATTTCACACCATAGTCTTGATGAGCAGCCTACAGAAGGGTATGTAACCATCAGCTCTCTTATGAACCTCTCCTGTGATAAAACGGACTGGAAGAGATGTGATAAAAGGTATCAAATACAACATGCTCATAAGAATGTGATTTTAAGTACAGGGATGTTCTCTGAATTAATGAGATTAAAACCAGATTAAACTCTCATGTACTGATTAACAGAGGAAAATTTCAGATGTCATATTTAGCTACTGTTATTAAGTTTAATAATTTTAAAATATATAGTACAACTGAGATGGCTCATTGATTAATTATTATTCATCAGTCAAAAAATCAGTTCTACCTTTTTTGATAGTTCTGTACTCAGAATTATTATAAAACAGTAAAAGCTTTCCATCATATTTCACAATAAGAGCTGCCAGCTCATTTTGTGTAACAGTTAATAGTTGCATGTTTATGTGTTCAAGGGTGGTGGCTCCACACCCAAGCCCAGAATGTATTTCATGTTGAAAGCTGCAAACTGCGGTTAAATGTGACATAGACACATCAGGCTGATGCTTCTATCACTATCTTTATTCACCATATATTGTTTCTTCAGGTGGCTCACTAACTCTGGGGTGCAGAGATAGAGCTCTCTCTGTACATCTTTAGGGGATGGTCCAGAGGAAACTGGGCCAATGATATTGAGTATCTTCCAAAACATGGCTGTAGTAAACAGAGTTAAGAGAAGTTTAACTTTTTCCAGTGATTCATTCACCTCTTCTGAATATTAGCAGCAGAAATCTGGTGGTGCTTCCTTTCCTTGCCTCCAAAGCTGGAAAATTTTTGTGTGGCTAATTGGACCATGACAGAGGCACTAGGATATCATTCCTCAATATATCTACCTGTGCCCTAAGTCAGAAGTATAAGTTGTGTGAGTACAATAGAACAGCTTAGTACTCTTGGTTGACCAAAAAGAACTTGAGATGAGTTCCACTGATGATGATTCCATTGAATAATTTATGGACTGTTATGCTGGGTAAGGTTACTTAATAGAAAATTGGAATCATTTGGGTGTGTTAATTCACCATTTATCTCAGATAAATGACAAATCATTGTTTTACTCTTTTTAAGATTGCAGGTGAATGGCAAATTTAATCTTAGGAAGTGCTAGAAAGAGAATGAAACAGAGAACTATCACACTGTTGTTGACTTCACACTTAGAATGACCTACAGTCTGGTTGAACCTTAAATTTATAGATGTTGTCAGAATATCAGCAAGACTGATTTAAATGTATGAATTTGTTTATTATATGAAGAAATTTCTAAATAAAATTGATTTTAATTTAGCTTTAAAGTCATTAAAGGGAGATAAATGGGACTTAGTGAAAAAGGTGTTAGCTATTCACTCTCCATTCCAGTAAAAATAATCAAACTAATCTATCAAACAACAAATGCAAAGCAAGTAAAATAGGTTGACCTGTAATTAAGCAATTGAATTACTTGCCACCACTGTTGTGGATATCACAGGTACCTGAAATGACTGTACAAATAGATTGATTGAAAAGAAATCAAGGACTCTTTTACCTAGAAATTTATGGTGAAAAATACTTCAGACTGAATTGCAGGTTGTTGAAGACAATAAACATATTCCACAGACAATATTTGTGTGCTTACTTTGTTCTTCTACCCTTTCACAAGTATCTGTTTTTGGTACAGTTGAAAATGGGATACAGGTCATGCTGAACTCTGGTTTAAAGAAGATAGATTTGGATTATAATGACAGGTTCCTCTTCAGACATAAGCAAGTATTTTTTTCCAATACAGAAGCACATTTGAAGAACAGACTTTCTGCTAGCTTTTAATATTGTGGAACACTCTTGTGTGAAGGGGAATGAAAGAGATCGAGTGGGGGACCTTCAGGAAAAGAAAGACTAGCCAAAAAATAGAGAAACAGAGGTGAGTGTTCATATATAGTTTTAAATTTTTGGAAATTCTAGAAGCTGTTTATGTAGTGCTCAAGAGGACAGGATTACAGCATATGTCTCTTAATAATTACTGAATCAGTTTCATCTAATGCTACCTTAACATTTATTATCTGACTGAATTATGGAAGCATGCACCATGAGAATATGCCTTAGATTAAAATCTTATAACCCTTCAAAATAGAAGGGTTAAAATTGCAGTTATAGTCCTTTGTTTTCTTTTGAGAATCTTATACATAAATATTGGAATTGCCCTTCTGAAATGCATTGCAAGCATGTATCAGCTAAATTATTTATAAGTAATTAAGAACCAGGATTTTTTTCTGAAGAATAAACTAGATCAATCTCTAAAGACAGTTCTCTGTTTAAAGAAAATTGTATTTCAGTGCCTGACAGAACAATTTAAAATTGTTCTCCAATGTCATATCCAAATTTACAGCTTGAGATTTTAAAGAACACCAATGGGGTTTTCTGAGCTCTTGTAATCAAGCACTGATATTTACTTTTGTTTAACATTTTATATTTGCAAGGACCAGCTTCCTTCTCAAGGGAATCATATTTTAGAAACATATTTTAAATTCTCAGTTGTTCCCACTTGAAGTCACGAAGCTTTCACAGTCACAGAAGTGACAAATTCTTGGCTAGCAGTGTAGTGCAGAAGACACTGTTTCGTATTCCACTGTCATAGCTGCTTCCTTCCATTGACATCTTCCTTGCTTCAACAGGTTAATAAAATTGTTCATATACTCAAAGAGAAAGAAGGGAACTTCAAGCAGAACTTACAGGCAGCTACTTGGCTTCAGAGTGTTTCCTTTGTTCTCTTTGGGAAAACGAAATGTCAAGGTGTTTCTATCAGCTCTGTAGGATCAAGTTCTCTTCTGAGAAGCCCCTGACATCTAATCCTGTCTTTTTTGAAAGAAGCATTGATTTGCACTGGAACATCCCTTATTATCTGATGGTAAAATTACCTGTGTAGGTTTCTAACAATCCCTACTCTTGACAAGAGAAATATTTCAGCCATTAGATTATGCTAGCACCTCCCCTCTCTCCCTGCCCCCCAATCTCATATATTGTTAACAATTTTTGTTAAATAGAGTTTCAAAACTGTTTTATGCAGAAGCGTTCATGCACAAGCTACTTATCCATAGCTTTGGTTAAACTAACAGTATCCATTAGCAGGCGGTGCCTATTCTAGCAGACAATATGTTGCCTCACTTTGGGGTATACCTGAATGCCTGTATACTTGATTTCAGTACTCGAATTTCTTCTGTAACAGCTCCGGAATTTTCACTGTGTGTATACAAATGGGAATAAACAATTCAGAGAAAGAGTAGAGTCTGAGTAGAAACAAGGAAAAACAATGATGTGGATGACAGTATATAAAATGTGACAGTTTACATTATACTATGCCTACTTTTTTAAGAGATAACTAAAAAAATTGATAAGAAACTCTACCACAATATTTCTAAGAACAATTATCAGAGTCATCATGCCTTAAATGTGTCATTCACTCAAGTGAAGAGGAAGTGTTTCAAAGTTAAATCAAGTTATCTAAGCCCAACCTTAAATGTGCTCTCTATCAAAGTACTGTTTCCCAGTCTCAAGCCTAGAAAAATAGTGATCTTTCCTTAGAAAATTACATGTAGTAACATTTTGTTATGACAACTTTTCTGAAAAGTGCACTTTCCTTCATGCCCAAGTAATAATAGCTTTTCTATTAATCAACTATCTTTGTCCTATTCCCAGGGTGAAATGTGTCAAGAAGCATGCTCTGAACTTGTTTAATTCTCATCCCTTACTTATTTGCCAAGGAAATACATTTAGTTGTTTTCTTCTTCTCATGGAAACATCAAAAACAATAGTCACCAATTTTGAAGTCAGATTTCTTCAGCTTTCTCATCAAATATTAAGAAACCTTTTCTTTAATTTACTGCTCAATATCCATGAAGTATATTCATCAAGGCAAATTAAAACTTTTTTATCAACAGACAAAATTTCAAACCATTTTTTTCACAGGATAAAAGAAAGAAAATAGTTTTTAATGTAATTTAGGTCTAAAAAGTCAATAAAGATACTGTGAAAGGCCATAATTTTGGCCCTCTTCTAAAACTCATAAAAGGACATAAAAATCTCTGTTTGGTAACTTCTAAGTAGGTGAACATACCATTGGATGTTCACAGGAGTGATGCAATCTTATTTTAAAGGCTAATATATTGTTTTTTCAGTACTTATTTCTTATTTATCTTTAACTTACAAATTATTGTTATAAAAAGAAAAAAAAAGACAAAAAAGGAGATAAAATATGCACATAACCTAATCAAATTGTGTCAACTTTTTAGTATGGGTAGAAATTAATCACAAATTGCTTGAAGTATAACAAGTTTTAATGCTACTTTAAGTCACAGGTTTCAGATTGAAGAAGCTGTTTCAAAAGTTTTTTTCTAATGTTTCAAGCAGATCATTTATCTTAAATATTCCTGTGTTTCCTTTCAGCAATGTCTTTAATATATAGCTATTATTAAGCTGGAAAGTTATGTATTACTATGCATAGTAATATTATTTCCTTTATGTCTTTGCAATGGATTTGATGTTGTTAGATATTTGTGTCTGGTAAATAGATTCCTTATGGAAATTTTTCAGAGAACAAGTAAATATGCAAATATTCTTTATTCAAATATTTAAAATAGAACTGTAATAGAAAACTATTGACATTAGAGATAAGTAAAACACATTTAATTTGGGTTCTTAGATGAAAATCACATATCATAAAATACAATTTTTTAACAATTCTGGGTTTTAATATGTGTAGAAATCCACCATAAGGTTAACCTATAGCAATTTCTAGTAAAATCTTTTTGCATGTGTTAATAACAATAAGAAACATGCATCTATACATCTGGGAACCTCATAAATAAACTAGTAGACATAATTGAAAGAATGTTGCAGACAAGAAAAGACATTCTGCTGCATAAGAAACAACCTTGGAAGCAAAGATTCTATAGCATAGGAACCCACGTAATGTCTAAATGCTTTTTTAAAAGAATTATTAATTTCTCTTGAGTAATATCAAATATTATTTTGTATAAGAAAGATTGTGTGAAATTTAGGCAGTTGCTTTTCCTTATGCATGATTGAAATAAATGCAATAATGATGATACTAAGTATTTTCTCATTGCTAGAGATGTCCTTCTAAAGTATTTCCCCTGCAAATTTCTTTGTGTGAGACAATAGTTACCACCTATTATAATAGAATAGCTGTGTCTGCTGAAGGATAGTTCACTGGTAAAAACTGCCAAATTCCTGAATATTGGTACTCTCATGATATTCAGAATTGTAGGATTTTTTAATTAAAGTGTAGTCAATTCCTTCAACCTCCTTTTCTTCCCCTCCCCCCCCATTTTTTTTTCTTTTTCTATATCAGGTATTAAACTAAAGTATTTAGAAGACAAGTTCATGTCATAGCATTTCTTTAGAGAAATTAAATAATCGATGTAGGAGGCAAGCACATTTTTCAAGAGAAAAATCCCAAGTGATGTAAATTTCTAGTTTTGCAGTAGAAAGACAAAGTACAATGGTATCATAATTGAACAATGTAATAATATTGGAATTCAGTGACTGACACTATTTCAGAGGGGAAGAAAGAAAGTAAAACACGAATAACAAAAGCAGAAATTGCACAGAAACAAAAAATCCTTAATAATCCATCTGGATGTGAGGAAGTCTTACTAAGAGTTTAAAGCATGTGGTGCTTCCAGCATGGGAATTCTATGTTTACTGTATGCTTAAATCTGTGGTTGAGTAGAATAGACCTGGAACAACATGGTGATTGGGGAAAATGCACCTCAGTTTCCTGCTCTTAGTAGTAGGTGTGAGCCTCAGGGTATGGTTGGTTTGGTTTATTGTCCCAATGAAGCCTATGATGATCAAACAGGGCTGGAGTAGCAGCACCCAGAGTGCCCAAAATACACACTGTTCATACCTCCAGCTCCTCTCTCAAGGTCAGCTGTATCTCACATAGCTGCCATTGATCAGTGCTGTATGAGCTGATGAGTTCTGGAGCTCCTCTCCCACTTCCAATGCTCTTGAATACTCCAATGCTCCAGGGCCTTCTTGGAAGTCTGTTTGCCCAATTTATTTAATTACAAGAAAAAATAGCTGTTGCTGAATTCTGTGTTTCACTGGAGTATGAAGGACTTGCTCTAGTCTTATCTTACAGGTGAGTCCACTGGCAATTAAAATGTACTTCTCATGAACTTCTGAAGCACATCTTTAGATTTAATTTCATTTAAGATTCTAGGTGACGTTCTTGAAGATCATACTCTTTGATGTGAAGCCTAATACAATAAGAGGGGACAGTCTGGACATTCACGTCACATTTGGTCTGAACTGAAATGCTCAAGTAGATGAACTCCGAGATGTTTATTAAGAGTGCATCATTATTGATATCTCACAGGAAGCAGCCCTGTAGCTTGAAAAATGACACATTACTGTAGATTCCTTGAAACAAAAGTAGACATGAAGGAATGGGGTGCTAAAGGGGGCAAAAGTATGGATATCTGTACTGATGTATTGTCCCCTACCTTTCTGCAAGTGCTAGGAATTTCATCAGTTAAGAGCTGTTAACTGTGGCTCAGTTAAGCACTATGAAATGTATTCATTTGCTCTCATGATCCAGCTTTGGCTATAACCACCACCCAAATGATGTGTGGAAAATAAACTTGTAGATTTCTCTGTTCAGCCTTGAACCCTGAGAATTACAATATCCCTATCTACAAGGATGGACTTCTATGCTCTCAAGGTAGGTAAGACTACCTAGATTCTGAAAAAAATGAGATTTTTATTCCTCTGTAAACATATTTAGGCACTGATAAAAGTAATTTTAGCTAATATATTTGTATCATTACTTATACGCCTGAAAGTTACTAAAAATTATCTTCTTTCAATGACTGAAGTTGCAACCGTAGTAAGTGGTTTAAAGTTGTGTCCCGCTGAAAGTTTGAAATTCAAGAAAACTCTGTCTCTCATGAATAAAACAAAAAAATATTCTTTCTTCATGTTCAAATTAAATGATGAGAAAAGAAAGAACTCAATGTAAAATAAGAGCTGGAAAACTAGGGAAAAGGTTTTGAAATGGGAAAGAATATTTACCAAACATATCAATTTAGAAGAAGTGCAGAATAAGATGGTGTTTCTGCTTTATTTATTTTTTGGGCTCATACATTTTCTTTCAATTCTCTTGCTTTGTGTTGGTTACCTTAATGAAAAACAGAGTTATCTGTGTATATAAGTCAGAATAATTGAGGAAGAAAACCTAGCCATTAAACTCATACAATGACTGAATTTGGAATATATGCTGAGAACAAAAATGAAGCAATTCTTAAAACCAAGATGACCTGGGGGTCCTGGTGGACAACAAGCTGTCCATGAACCAGAAGTGCCCTAGTGGCCCAGAAGGCCTATGGTATCCTACGGTGCAGTAGGAAAAGCACTGCCAGTAGGTCGAGGTAGGTGATCCTGCCCCTCTACTCAGTCCTGCTGGGGCCACATCTGAAGCTCTGTGTCCAGTTGTGGACTCCTCTGTACAAGAGACATGGAACAGCTCCAGTGGAGGGCACTAAAGATGATGAGGGTACTGGAACCTCTCTCTTAAGAAGGCAAACTGCGAGGACTGGGCCTTCCCAACCTCAAAAGGAGATGACTGAGGGGGACCTCATCAGCGTCTGTCAGTATGCAAAGGGAGGGTGTCAGAGGATGGAGACAGGCTCTTCTTCGTGGTGCCAAGCAGTAGGACATGAGGTAACAGGCAGAAACTGATGCACAGGAAGTTCCACAAAAGTAGGAGAAAGAACTTCTTCACTGTGAGGGTTGGGGTGAGGAAGCACTGCAGCAGATTGCCCGCAGAGGTTGTGGAGTCTCCCTCACTGGAAATATTCAGGAACCATCTGGACAAAATTCTGTTCAATGTACCCTTGGATGGCTCTGCTTGAGCAGCACAGATGAGCCACTGTGGTCCCTTCCAGCCTGACCCATCCTGTGACTCTGTGAAATAGAAAAATTGTTGGCCATACTTGCTGATTACAGGCCAGCCTAGCCGAAATTCATTAAAGGAGCTCTTCACCCGACTCGGTTTCAGTCTTTCAAACCACATCTGTGAAAAGGCAAGTCACTTTTATTGTGGGATTCAGTGCAACTGGTTAAAATTGTATCTATTAGAGATTTGCATTTGACCTATCTTCTCATTTTGACTATTTTCCTGCTTTGCTAAAAGGCAATTTGTATCCTACTGTGGGATTGGGGTTTTTTGTTGGGTTTTTTTTTGGTGTTTTGATTTTTAGTGGGTGGGTTTTTTTTCTTTTTAAAGTGTAAATATATGGATACCTACATATTATGGAGTGCAGAGTATCTCTGTGTTTCTTTTCTTTTTGTTCAATAAGTTTATCTCTAAATTGATTTTGCTTAATTATTAAATGGTGATTGAGTTACAAAGTCTACATATTCATTATTTGATTTTAAATGGTTAGATATAAGCTAAAAGCTGTGTATTATTTTCTTCTGAGTTATTGGAAAAAAAATGCTCTTTTCCACCTTTATTAAATCGCAAGAATTATGTGTTTTTGTCTTAGGGAGAAATGTTTTAGAGGATGTTTTGGTATAGTTTTATAATACACCTCAACATGTAAGATTTTTCCAACAAGACCAAGAATAAAAATATTGAATCAAAAACAGAAGTCACAAATTAGCTTTGTTGTAGGAGACCGAACAGGATCCAGCAAAAGCAGAGTCTGAAAAAATTCCAGCCCACTAATTAAGTATAGACTCATGGTAAAGGACTTAAAAATATATGTCCTTCCATAAATGAGAAATAACTCTTCATTAAAATGTATGCATTAAGTTTAGAACAATTTTTGTTGTCATTGATTCTCCAATATTGCTTTCAGTTTTCGTTAGACTTTGGCTGTTTTTACTTCAAAATAGTACACACTTAGAACTGGGGGCTCAACATTTCTGGGCCTGAATTTTAGCTTGCTAACTATTGCTAGCTCCTTTCCCAAGGGAAAGTTGTCAACAGTTTTCTTTTTTCAAAATATCTCAGTTTCTCAAAACAAGTTAAGTAAACAGTGTTCCCTTTCCCATAACAACTGCCCCCAGGTGTTGTTTCCTATTACTTAACCAATGGAGAGAGGTGTCAGTCCCATGGACCAATAATATACCTTTTTAGCACAGCATGTTATAAAAGAAACTGTTGGAATTGTAAATAAAGCCTTCTTTCTCTTCGGACAATTATATGGAGTCAATCTGTTCCATGTCCTACCATGACACAGAACTTTGCCTATTTTCACTGAATTAGATATGTGCAAAAAGGAGCAGTCTTTAGTTGTTATAAAATGATCTGATTGTGAAAACCAGAGGGTATGAACCACGTTTCTTTCATGGAGTACATTTTCTTAACAAAAAATATGTGATTACTATATATTCAGATCTTAAATATCCAACTCAAACAAACTACAAAGTTGAGTATTGCTCTGTCAGTGTAGATCTCACTATGGCATAAACACTAGTAGAACTCAAATCTAATAAATTTTAAGAGATTAAAATGGTAAACAGTGGTTTTCAAGATAAATCCATGAGATACAGAGCAGAAAGTGAATACATTTAATTCATGCACTGAATCCACATCTTCAGAGATATAAACTTCTGCTGGTTGGTGTAGTGGTTTTCACATTCGCCGAATTTTCATTTTAGTGGAATAGGATTAAAAGAAAAGCAAAATAGGTTCAATTTAAAAATAGAAACAGTTAGAGTTATTAACATACACTAAAGGTAAACAGACAAAAACCAACCACGAAACCCTCTCAAAAACAACCCCCTCCTCCCTAGCAACAATCTACTTTTCCACGAAAACAATGCAAAGAGACAAAACATCAGAACTCTTAAGTCAGTAGCACTTAATAAAATAGTCTTTCATTCAGTCTTTTGAGAGAGACAAGTCCCTCCTGATTCTTCTGGTAACTTTCCACAAGAGACACAGTCTGTTTGTGGCTTCCAGCTCCCATTAACGCAGCCCACCGGACACTGCATTTGTGAGCTTCCCAAATGGAGCCTTTCATATGGCTGCGTAAGGGCTGTGGACTTAAAACATGGGGTTTCACCTTTTAAAGATGCACAGCTTCACAATAAAGGACTTCTTATTCTTCACTGGTGACAAGGCTCCAAGACATCTCAATAGGATCGCTGCATCAATTTCTACTTCAACATCCATTTCAGAAAA
>WBMY01014421.1:2159245-2172146 GCA_013397315.1 Donacobius atricapilla
TGGAAAAAAGGGGCGAGTCTCCCAAGATTCCTGTATTTAAGCGGTGTCCCAAGGGGTATACACTTTTTACCTGATTGGCCAGCTTAGTTGTCAGTTCCAAAATGGATCAATAATTGGGTTTTTTTCTACCATTTATGCTAAACCAATACAGTTGGTTTGAAGAGTGGTCCTTTGTACAGAAACACAGGTAGATCTGAAAGACAGTGAATCCACTGCTGCTTTCTTTCAGTGGATTATCACAGCTCAGGAACATTTTCTCATTCTCAGGCTAAACAGTTGAAAGGCTTAACAGTTGTCTTAATAGCTGGGTTCAAAATTACCAGTAAATGAGCCATAATTTGGATACAAAATCCATGAATACTGAGTGTATCTATGGATTATGCCTTTCCATATGTCAAAAGAGCTGAAAATCTGCAAACTCTTGATAAAGATTATATAGGCAGAGTCTTGTTAAGTAAATACCAGTTAATATTTTGTTTCCAAAATTAAAGTTTGTGCATATGGAATGGTTTTATGAGCTTCCTGGGGAGAAAACTATAGACAGAAATAATAAGAGTGCTCTAAGCAACCTGTTTCATTTATTTATGTATGTCAGTCTTGGATTATAGACAATCAAGCAGCAGATATTTTATGTGAAGCTCAAGCCAATGAAACTCAGAAATTCTAGAAACACTCTTTATGGAAATCAGTCTGCAGCAGAAAGCCTATTGCTATTTTGATAACTCACTTATTTCCAATTCAATTCTAAATGGAAAAGAGTGTGTAACAAAGGGCTTTCAATCATATACACCCCACGAAACAAGTGCCTGCAATGCTTCAAGTTGCCTTTAAAAATGCATGGTAGAAAAGATGAAAAGTAGAAAAACTACAAAAAATTACATAGAAGTGATAACATGATAACAAAAATATTTCTTGGATTGTCATTTCTGAAATTTTTGTGTATGTGTCTTTATGTTAACTTTCTTCTATGGCATGCTCTTTATTATGCAGTACCTCAATATCTGTTTTTTTGACCAGCTGCTGAAACTGGGGAATCATAGAAAAGAAGATTGCTTCATAATCAGAACATCTCTGCCTCCAATTGCCATCTTTCTTTGAAGAGATAACTTCAAAATTTAACTTATTCTTTGCTTTCTCTTTTAAGGAAAAATGTATTCAGACTCTATGTATTTGTCAAATAATTAATCTGGAATTTAAAATGGAAGCTTATTGGGTTACAGGATGTAAAATATACCTTATAACTGCAAGTAGGTATTTAAATTGGTCTTGGAACAGTAGAGTGTACTTCAATACTGTTTAGGTTGCCTTAGAATTGCTCTGTTGCTAGTATTTTCAGTAGGTATAAAATATTGCAGAAAGTTATCTTAAGAATTCATGGAGGTAACTTAGACCAAGTGTGTAATTGCCTGAAAAATTTATTGACAAGGCATGTAAGCAACCCTGAAACTGCTTACCTCTTTCTAGGGAAACAAGCATGGTTTGAACCAACTTCACCCTAAAAATGACAATGCATAAGGATTTTAATACACAGCAGTTATACACTGTGAACTAGATTATTGAGTAAATTCTGTGGATGAAAACCTAATATATCAAAAAAGAAGGTAACCATAACAAAAAGTAGCAATTTCCATTCCATGAGATCAAATTACACTTTTTTTCCAATACCAAATGTAAACCAGTGTCATTTGGATTTTGCAGATACATTTTTCTAGTTGTTTGTTGCCGAGTAAATTCAATGAAAATATAGAAAATTTAATTAAAATTTGAACAATATTTAAAATTATTTTTCGCAGTTAATTCACTGTAGGAAAAAAAAAAAAAACTCAAACGGCACGTAAAAGCATCATTTCTCATATAATCAAATTTTAAGTAAAAATTTAAAATGAGTATGTTTCCATGTTGCTTGGTTCCTACATAATGAGCATTACATACCACTTGGGCCAGTCTATCTATTAATTTGATATATTTATTGTAAGCCTTGAATAGTCAAGCTCTTTAAATATCTGTGGATTGTTTTCAAATTCAGTGGCTACAGGAATTTCTTCAGAGTAGAACCTCACTCTATTATGTGCTGAACTTGTGACATCACACTGGGTACAATAAAGGTCTCTTGTTTGCAAAATTACCCAAGCTGAGCTCAGAAGAATCATTACAGTTTACACTTCAGTTCAGGTAAAACTTGCATTTCCACTGCTCCCACTGCCCTAAACTCCCATAATGCAATAAGTTTTGAAATTTTCTTACTTGTTATTTTGTTTCTTTAAAAGTAGTTATGAAGCAAACTACATCTAAGTATGTTGTACTAGGTTTACTTGCTCCTTACTGTCACAAAAGCTTTTCTGATGCGTCTTATTCCTGACAGTAAGGAGTTCCACCTTAGCAATTTCTTTATCAACTACACGTTTACTTCTCAACATTGAAAAATATCTCAGAATCCCAAATGAAGAAAAATTCTATTTATATTGCCTGAACCTCAGAATGTGGATTCATTTCTATCACCTATAGATAGGTGCTATAGACCTACAGTACGATGTATATTTGGTTTTCAGGCAGGAACATAAATTAGGAAGAAAATAACATGAGTTAGGTAGGAAGTTTATCAGGATTTAATTTTATTGAAATAACATTTATTTGGGGTATGGGATGGGATTTAACTGTGCCTTCTGTCAGCACAAGTTTGACACTGCAGTACTGTTGAAAAATGGAGGACAATGCCTGTACTCATATGAGCTTTGATATTGCCTTCTGTGTGAAAAAACTGATGTGTCTCTTACTTCTATTATTGTATTTGATCAGATTACAGCTATGCTCTGCCACATCTTGTATAGGATTAGTTCTGTTCCCTCTATCTTTCAAAGAGACTTGTTTTTAAATGATTTTATTGTTCCATGTTGCAAGATTTTTACACTTTCTGGAATATATGTGTGTGCCCTAATCAAGCTTGTTACCAATCTACAGAGGAAAAATACACATCTTTGAAAACACCCTCTAAAAATGATATGAAAATTACATGATCCTTCTGTAAAATTTGATTTCAGTATTTTCACCTCTTAATCCCTTGAGGATTAACAGAAGCATTCAGAAACAGGAAAAGGACAACTGTAAAAGGAAAGAAATGGAAATAAAAATCATCACTAGCTAAGATGCTTAGATTTAGATATTAAGGAAGCTAAACTGTTGATTTTGGTGGTGTTTGCAGGCTACTGGACAATAGTGTCTCCAGGCAGCATTGCTTATGGAAATTAAAAGTATTAGTTTAGGCCATTCATGTTCTAGGCTGTTTAAAGAATTCAGACACTAAATTGCAGGCTAGTAGGACTTGGGAAGCAAAGTGCAATAGTTTCCTCTGAAGGGTCGCACTATGAAAATTCCATTTGGATTTTCATGGCGTGACACTTCTGCGTCACATGGTGTAACACATTTAATATATGATTAAAATCATATATTTGCAAATATTAGAGTCTTCCAATTAAGTCATTTTTTAATTGGAAGTGAAAAGCAGATTGTCTATTCTATGAACTGAGCAGATTTTTCTTTTAAAGCTTCAGAGAGACTAAAGGACTCTGCACAATCAACCTCACCAATATAGTCCCAGTCTATAATAACCAGGGGTCCTGTTAATCCTGACTGGCTACAGAATCCCAGCTACAGAGGACTTCTCACTTACAGGTGCATCTTCTATAAAACATCAGTTTTGGTTAGCGATAAATATATTTTAAAAACCCACTGAGTAGTTATCTGTTCGCTTTTGTAGTTGATGGAGTAAACATTTTTTTCAGAAGGAAAGTTGTCTGTTATTTCTTTTTCTCCCTTTGTGAGTTTCATAAAAAAACATTTCTGATTTAAAAAAAAAGAAATTCCCATCAGAAACTGGAAAAAGAAAAGTTTTGATTCTCACCGAATTAAGAAGTTCTTTCCCTTGGAATTACAAAATCATCTCCAAAAAAAACCCAAACCCCAAAANGCACTGCATAGTGTAACTGAAACATAGTCATTATTCTGTCATTCTATTACTCTATGATATAATCATATAGGGAAAAAGTCAGTCAATACATAGACATTTCTCTCCATGAAAATTAAAATATTCACTTACAGTGAAACAGTAGAATTTTTACTGTTAATAGTAATTAGGAAGAGGAAATTCCAATGCATCAAGAATGTACAATTTCAAAAGTTCCCTCATTTTCTTCTGCATATTTTCTACAGGATGATTACATTACAACTGAAACCCATCTATTCTTCATGATGTAATAGCACTATTCAAGCAATAAACTAATGTTAATAAGTTATCCATGTTGCTCTGGGATTCCCAGCGCTCAGAATTATGCAGGAAATGATGATGATTTGTATGCATGATGCTCATTGCCAGCTATTCTAGCAACATGCTGCCTTTCATCCCCTAATCAAAATCCTGGTTCACAACTCCTAATCTTTAAGGTACATATTTTCACAGAGGTTTCAACATACCTTTATTTCACTGTATGGGATCAGTATTACTTAGGTCTGTCTATATCATCTGAACCATTCACTAGGATATTGTCTTAACCCAACACAAGACTTCCTTTACCTTAAAGATTTAGCAGTACAGGATGCAGTTAGTATCAGACAGAGTTAAAAATCAAAGACCTACATATTGCTCTTTTAGCTCTTATTTTCCAGGTCAATGTTTGAAAGCCGAACTATAAATTTGAAAACGGTAGAGTTCACTAGGGATGACTGTAGATTTCTTCTTCATTAAAAATTTTCTTGCTAGTCAATACATGAAGTGTATATTTGTCCTGTTTTCTGGTTTGAGATATATCACCCTTCATGAAAGTTTCTGGCATCTTCTGCTAGATAAATTTGTGATAACAGTGGTTAAATCTTGATTTTATCCTTCTTAGAAAATGTTATTCAAGACCCATTGTTTACCTATTACCTTTGCTTGCTGTAAGTGTCTCTTTTCCATACTTACTCATCTCTATCAGGCTTCTTTAAAGCTGATCCACTTGCAGAAGTCCAGTATTGCAAAAGCAGAAATCTGCTTTATCTCATTCTTACGTGTATTTGAAGGACTCTTTTTATTGCTATTATTTTCTTGAATTAGGATAGAGGACAATATTATATACTAGGAAGAAATTCTTTACTGTGAGGTTGGCAAGGCACTGGAATGGGTTGCCCAGAGAAGCTGTGGACGCCTCATCTCTGGAAGTGTTCAAGGCCAGGTTGGGTGGGAATTGGAGCAACCTAGTCTAGCGGAAGGTCTTCCAGCCCACGGCAAGGGACTTGGAACTGGATGATCTTTACAGTCCCTTCTAACCCAAACCATCCTATAATTACATGACTTGTGTTCTGAACAACTATTTCTGGTATGAACCAGGCCACTAGGAAATATCCAGTACAATTACCCATGTACAGGATGTAGGAATTGGTGTGTATTTGCTATATGCACAGATGTCAGTATCTTTTTGACTCATACATAATGTCAGCTTGTTCTATGGTTCTATGATTCAATAAAAACCGGACAAAATTATTGTAGAAAACCCATATGGAGCATCTTCCTTCTCTTGCAGCTAATGTCAGCATTTGTTGCAATCATTCAAGTCTGTTCCTGTTGGACACCGAACCTGATTTTGTAGCCCAAGACTTTGTGCTGGTTTAAAACTCAGCAGGAAAATTAAATTCACTCAAGCTTCCCCCTTTCAATAGCGGAGAAAAGACCAGGAGAAATTTTAGGATGGAGTCACAGTTTACTGAAAAATTGCAATAACTATAACATTATTACCAAGATTGTATGGAAGAGAGACTGTTTTATCCACAAGAAGGGTATTCACCCCCTGACAAAGAAAAATCCCAAAAGAGGGGCTGTCTCCTTCTGCAGTGGCAGTAGTGGCAGCAGCAGCAGCACCTCCGGTCCCAACCTCGGTCCAGCACACACCCCCTTGCAAGCCCATCAAAAAATGGAATCCCTTCAGCTTCCAGTCACCAGATTCTTCCTGCCATGGTGTAGGTGGTATGGAATTAAACAGTGCTAGAAATTCCACCTCTTTTCTCTATAACCATGACCTAGGTGGTTCTAAATTTTTCTGGATATTTGTTTATTCTGACCTGCACCAAACTAGAAATCATTTTCAATTTAGGTGATATATTTTTTCCTTTTCATTTATTATTATATAATAGGATACTACAAATTTTCTTTCTTGTTATCTACTGAATGAAAAATTTAGTTTTTTGTTTACTGAAGCTATTCTGATTATAGATAGGATTGAAACCATCTCTCTTTTTTTTATCTAAAAACGTCAACTCTACTAAAGAATTGTCTTTTTAAAACTCTTTGATTCATGCCTTTATTCTGAGACCTGGAAGAATTTAAGATATTATTATTCATAGAGGTAAAGAGAATTTTCAGGGTACAAGTAGATTTTAGCCTGCAATTTGATATGGGTTTGTACTAAATGAAGTCTACAGCTTATATCAAATCATACTTTTCCTTTAAAAAAAATTATACTTGAGGGGTTAAAGCTAATATCAAAGTTTCCAGCATTTATTTTGTCATACTAGAAATTCAACAAGAACACTAGAAGACCTCACAAAAACTAATCCAGTTTGGTTCATTTATTGCTTTGAAGGCTCAAAGAGGTCATTAAAAACCAACATGGATTCTGGGCACTTTTTCATATATACAGACTTCTCCCATTCTTCAGTAAGTGTACCTCAAGGGCCTTTCAATATCCCAGTAAAAGTACTTTCTGACAAATCCACTCAAATTGCTTCTGTGAACCAGATGTCTCTGTTCTTGCCTTCATCAGCAAAAGCAGTGTTGCATTCTAGTTACTGCTGCTGCTAGCATCAGCATTCACAGAGGAGGAAGAGTAGAGTTTTTATGAGAGAAGAGTGGATTTCTGAAGCCAAGGAATGCCATTAGAAAGTGTACTAAAGTTCATCTGAGTTCTCTAGAAGGTGAACCTTATAGTATTACATGCAGTGCCTGTTAATTTCTTAGGGACCAAAGTCTGACATGCCTTTGAAAGGTGAATTATTCAGAATTACACTTGTTAAAGATATATATGCTAATAGCACTACTGGAAAAATAATTCCCTGAAAATAGCAATAATCTGAGTCCACCTCATGTGCTGATTCATGGGAAAATTAAGTTGATGCTGAGAACATCGTGAAACTCAGTGAGGGTTAGCTTGTTTTGCTGATTCCCTAAAATGGTCCTATTCTTTCTCAACTTGCTAGTGAAATTGCTGAAATCAGAATTACCTCTGATTTTTGAAATGAATGTTTACCTAGAAAGCCACTGTTTATTTTCTTCACTGCAGCTGCAGGATACGTGCATAATGCAGTATTAGAAAAATGTAAATCATATAGCAACCAGTTAGAATTATGTCCCTGTTAAAAATGTGAAGCAAAAGGCATTCAATTATGTATGTATGATTGTGTGCACTGTTGAGGGATTTAAGAGGAAAAAAGCACTTTTTGAAAGTGAAAATAAAATTTAACCTGATGCATCCAAGGACAAGTATTGCCAAGTGGGTCCCTTGGCTTGTTTGAAAAGGGGCCATACTTTACACTGGAAGGACTAAATTTCATTTTATCAAATAACTGAAAACTCAGAAGGTATTTGTATAGAATAATACAGATCTATCCTTGAAAATATAAAACCTTGACATAATAATTTCTGATTTAGACTGCCAGGACTTTATTCTGTCTTGGCTAGTCATTGGTTTGTTTGGGTTTTTCTTAAGTTTATGCTAATACAAAGCTTTTATGTCACTACTAAGTAGTGTGTGTTGAATTGGCAGTCCAAAGGTCTAAGCCCCAAAACTCAATAGATTTGTTTTCTCAAAGTGTTATTAATTCTGAACATTGCCTCACTGTTGCATGGCAGATGGTCATAAATCCAGCCAATATTTGGTAACAGATCACCTTGACTGAAATCACAAAGCAGGCATTATTTTTCCATAAAAAGTATGTCTCCACTTCTATATTATATTTGGCACCTAGAGAAATGTGAGCAAAATGATGAAGAAAATTATACTGACCGGTCTGCCAGATTATTTGGCATCTTCATTCCCTTGTTTTCTCCTTCTTAAGCAGATTCTCACACCTGTTGCCAGACTGTTGTGCCTGTCAAAAACAATAAAAGCAAATGGTTTTAATTGTTAAGAAAAGTCAAGGCAAGACCATTGGGGGAAACCTACTCAGTGTCCAGCACCAGCTGGTCATCCAAAATCTATTTGCTGCTGCAGTGCATGAGAAAGGGGTTCTTTTGCATTCAGTGTCTGAACGCTGCTTTTTAATTTTGTCCTTCTTTTTTGAACTCGGGAACATCTGCCATACATCAAGTGTAAATTTACTACCTGATACTGAGTAGCTGTTTATTTTAATTTTAATTGCAACATTACTGAAAAGAAATGAAACTCATACCATTTTAGCTGGCTCTCAAAATTTCTCTGTATTCATAATTTTGATTGGCATGCTGAATAAAAAGTTTTTCTCAAAAGCAAAAATCAAAATTGTCACATCTTTTGCAAAAAATATGAACACCTTTGAAGGCATTTGTTGAATCCAAAATAATGTCAAGATGATGACTGTAGTTTTTAAAACTCTTTTAACTCCCATGAATATCAATAAAGAAATCCAGTCGCTAGTAATCTGCAAAAAAAAAATTTCAAAGTTTATGTTTTAGTATTCCTATCTATTTTAAAATAACAATAATTACATTTTTATTGCTTGCATTTAAAGGAATACATATATATATGTGCTAAAACTACTTCATACACTCTGAGAATAATATTGCATTTTTAATTTTTGCCTAAAATGTGCTTCAAGTAAAATACTCTTAAACAGTTTATCACTAGCTAGGAGAAAACAGTTCTCTCCTCTTCTTGTCTCTCCTTTTAGTAATTTCTTGTCTAGTACTTTTCAAAAGTTAAAACCAGAATGTGTAGAATATCCTAAATGAGGCAGTCTCAAATGTAGCAAAGAAGTAACTTATGCACAGTGTTTTTTCACAATGACAGAAACTAAATTTCCTCAGGTATGTGCAGTTCTGTTAGATGCACTGTCCAGCTCTCACAAAGCAAGTGCATGAGACGTATTTAATACTCCATGTGGAAGTGCTATGTTCTAGAAAATGCTCCAGACAACAGCTGGTATGAGGTCTATGCTAACTCTCACTTTTGCAGACTACTATGAAACCCAGGAGAGATCTGAGGTTGCTCCTGACTTTCTGCTAACTGCTCATAACTAAGCTAAGAATATGCATGACAGAGACCAAAAATGCTACTGAATACAGTAAAACCTACGCTGCTTCAACTGATTCATAGTAGTTGAATTCCCAGTCGACTTAATGGCATTTGTTGTCTTACTGTGCATTCATGATGGAGAATTCCATTTAGAGATGTGAGGAAAGGGTAAGCAGCTATTTAAGTAACTGCTTACATATTATAACTAGTAGAGGAATGACAGTGCTGCCAATCCTGGGGATCTGTATAAGCTGGAGGAGGGGATCAAAAGGAACATTTCCAGTTCGACAGGGATAGAAAAAGCCAAGCCCTGCCACAGGCAGGAAGCAACCTGTGCAGCTGTACAGGATGGTGCCTGCCTGGCTGAGGGCAGCCCTGGGGATCTTGGTAGACACACACTGAACAGAGACAGCCAACAGTGCCATGGGAGGGGCACAGCCAGGACATGGAGAGGAGGGATTTTCCTCTTATACCCAGCACACCTAATATGTCACATCCAATGTTGGGACTCAGTCACAGGAAAGTTATCAACAGGTCCCTGATATCGATGTTTCCTAGTCATGCTGGGTTTCTAGAATGGTCAGGGATGGAGGCATGTGCCCTGTGAAGAGAGGCCTGGAGCCTTTTTTTGGCTTGAAGAAAATATTGCTTTAAGGGGAACTAGCAGCAGTGTGCCAGGATCAACAAAGTGCTCTCAAGAAGAGAGAGCCCAGCACATCACAGCTCTGTGTTACGGGAGGAAGACAGACACATGACACTGTGAGTTCTGACTGGATATGAGGAAAAACATTTCACCACTGGTACAGTCAAATATTGACCAGAGATAAGCTGCCCAGCAGGGCTGTACAGGCTCTTTTCCTGAAGTTTTTCAAACCCTGATTGATTTGGACCTTTGTTACCCACTCAAACCTGGCCTTCTTTGAGTCAGATGTGGAACTAAAGCCTTTCTGAGATACATTCCATCTAGAAATATCCCAGGAAATTTCAAAGTCTTTTGCAAAGCATTGAATGTTCTGTATTCCTAGAATATTTCAAGATGTGAGAAGCAATGAATGCCAGGAAGTTCTGTTACAAATGTCACCTCTCCAACAGAAGCTGATGATTCTGCTCCAGTTGCTCATGCTGACTACTTGTAAGTGTTCTGAGTACTTCCACTGAAATTATTATGGTTACTGTCAGAATAAGATATAACCAGTGAGAAAAAATGACAAGTCTAAGCTGCCAGTGTTAGCTAAGTTTTGACAGGCTTATCACTTCCTCTTCAGTTGTGAATTAAATCACAATAATACATCTTAACAAGGCAAACTGATTTGCTAATTTTAAATTTGAATAATACCTAATATTTGTCAGGGAAAAATAATGTTGATTCTAGTGTTTTTTCATTATTTAGATTCTGATTTGTAGCACAGTAGTACAGCTAAACTGAACAATATTTAAACGGCAATTATGATGCAATTATGATTATTATATTCTTATGTAACAATTTTATATAATTTTATGATTATATATCTCATATATGATTATATGATTATATGTTTAATAAAATTACATTATGCTACAGTTGTATAAAATTCACCAGGAAACTCTCCCACATTAATGTGCATCATAATTTAACTTGCAATACATGTTCACCAGAGTACAATTTTACTGATTAATATTTGCCATGCAAACTGCAGTATGCTGTTGAATAATGAGTCTTACTGATTGATTGTATGAATGGCATAAATAAGGGTCCCACCTAATAACTTAACAAACTGATAAGAAATTCTGTAAAGAATTTACAAGTAAAAATTACTGTCTGTTACAATAAATAAGTCGTCAAGAGGAAAGATAAAAGTCTGTCCAGTGTTGGGTCATTCTTCCAGCTTTTCCACTTCTGTTTTACTTAGGGTAAGGATTCAGGTGCTTTGTTTAGTTCTCACAATTCACAAGAAACCACCTTTTTATTAAAGGTCTATATTACAACGAAGTGCATTGAAGGTATAGTAAAATCCTGTGGGAGGCTTTTACAGGTGTTGATTTCATTAAATATTTAGTTTGAAATACAGTTGATTTATGTTATAAAATCCAAAGAGTCTAAAAATCTAAATTCAATCTGCAACTGCTTAGAAAGACACGATCTCATTCTTACAATACTAGCCTTAATGATCCCATCACCTTAGCCTCCTGAATATTTCTATGTAGAAGTACTCAGGTAATTTATAATGTCTGGTATTCAATATTATGCTATAACTAAAGCATAACAGCATAAAAGACCCCTACAATAAAAAAGTGTTTTTTATTCCACTGGCTTTATTGAGGTGTGTAGTCCTGTGGATGTAGTCATGAAGATGGTGGTGCAGTCTCTCTCTCCCTCCTGTGTGACAGGTTACATGCTGTATTGGCTTTTAGGAGGTGAGAATATGAGCTGTCCCATCCTCTTCTTCTAATCAGTAAATCTGTACCTGTCTGTATAGAGGAAATGAGATTAGTGCTGTGTTGGATGAATTCTGAAAATGAGTTAAAAACAATTGTTTATTTATTAGGTTTTCTTAGGCTGACCTTAATATTAAAACATTTTGGTACAGTTAAGACTGCAGTTTGACCATATCTCTTCCAGAAGCTAAATCCTGTGATTCCTGTGAAACCTTCAAGGAGAGGAGTAATATTGTCAGCAGTGCTCATTGCATTATGTTTTAAATGCAGTGGATAACCCTTTTGATAGAGCCATCTGTACTGGAAGGGATGTTTATCCTCACACTCAATCCTGAGAACACTGATGCTGTCCCTGCCATGAATATCTCCCTAAAATCCTCCAAGGGTTGTTATCTCTACCCATCAGAAAGACATATCATAATGCACTTTTTGCATTCTTTCAAAAGTAGAATCCCAAATGCTTATATCTTCCTTTAATATCAGAAAGGGAACTCATTTCATGTCATACTATCACTCCACATGGTTGTCCTAGAGTGACTTTATGATGCCTGTATCCCCAATCGTCTGTTCTGTATATTGTGTTTTGCACCTTTAAGAGATTCTTAGAGTGCAATTTGTTTTGAAAACTATGTTATCTCCTCACATTCCTCTCTGGGACTGTGGCTGTGCAGCGGCGGCTCGGTTCAGATTTGCTCCAGGACTGAGGTCTCCTNTGTCATCCTTCATTGCTGAGACATGCAGGAGGTGTAGCAGGTGATTTCACTGGGGAAATTTGTTCAATTGTCATAGTTTAAACTGAATCAGCAGGTTTATTGCCACATAATTAATTGGTAAACAGTAAACTCTATGTTGAGGCTCAGTGTCATAATTGCAACAGATACACCATTGTCCTAGAGACATTTATAAAATCCTGCACATACCTACTAATTTTGAAACAACCTTCTCTAATCCTTAAGAGTTCTGTGATCTCAAACACATGCCCACTCTATGTCAGAGGATGCATGCACAAACTCTAGCTCTCCACTCTACCTCCTGGAGCCTTCCAACACACACATAGGCACAGTCCATGAGGTGATATACATACAGAGGTGTGGATCCCTCCCTGCTGCACTTTCGCACATTCATGCCTCCAACAGGAAGCTGCTCTATCAGACATGGACAAGTCCCAGCAGGATGCTTCTAGCAATGTCAATTCAGTTGTTCAGTGCTGTTCTGTTAGCCCCTCCTTTGTCTCCACCACAGCAATTTATAAC
>WBMY01014422.1:0-20744 GCA_013397315.1 Donacobius atricapilla
GAGCTGATGAGATCCATGAATTTTTCTGGTGCTTTGGTGCTGGTGGAACTGATGAGATCCATGAATTTCTCCGGTGGTTTGGTGCTGGATAAAGATGAATTTTCTGGTGGATTGGTGCTGATGGAGGAGCTCAGGTGCTGCTGCTGGGTCCCTGTGCCCCCCCTGCGTGTCCCCCTCTGCTGAGGTGGCCCTGCCCAGCGCTGGCATTCCAGGATCCCAAATCCAAGCTCTCCCGGCCACCTTCTCCCAGGATTTGGCCTGGAGGAGCTGATTCCTGCTTTTGAGCCACAGCCAGTGTCTGTCACTCGTGCTGGGAGATCTCAGAGGTCTTTCCCAACCTCGGTGATTCTGGGATGTCTCAGGATGTGCTGTTGGAGCCGTTTCCACTCCGCTCCATATTTAGCAGGATGCATTCCCATATCCCAGTGCTGGGAACACCCTTGGCTGTGCTTTGATGAGCTGCTCTGCTTGTGTTTCTCACCCTCTGTTGATGTGATTTCCAGCTCCTTTTCCCAGTTTGGGAAAAAGCGGGATGATTCTGCTGGGGTTGGGCACGCTGTGTGTTTCTCAATTCTCCACAGAAAGTTCCAGGAGAAACAAACTGAAGGGAGTAGGGAAAAGGATGGGGGGGAAAACCAGAGGGTTCCTCACTTTTTCTCAGCTGAGTGTGTTCTCCCATCTGTCTCCATCTCCGAGAAGAATTCCTCAGCACTTGGAGGAGGGATTGTGAAGGACACGGAGGTGAGGAGGAGACAGAAACAAGCCCACACGACAACCACAGAACCAGCTGTGCCGTCCCTGCATCTGCTCTCTCCAGGGAAATTGGCTCCCAGCCCTGGCTGAATCCATGGAGAACAGAAAGGAGCAACTTCCTTCATCCCCCAGCCACATATGTGGGAAAAAGATGGTGTTAAAATAGTGCCCAGCTGTTCAAAATTCCAGCAAAATACAACAGATCCTTGGATTAATAATTGGAGTCGGATGGATTCAGCCGTTCCCTGGGAAGGGGAGAGAGGAAGGGAGCAGATTGCTTCTCAGAGAAATTATTTTTGTATTTTTAATACCTTTAAATAGCTTTCAATGCCTTAAGTTTCAATCCTTTTAAATAAGTTTTTTTTATTTAATGTTCGCAGCGTCCAAATCTCTGAGGAATAACCATTCCCAGAGGATCCGTGGTGGTGGAGGCCTGCCTGGAGAATCCCTGGCCTCCAACCCTCACTGGAGTGAAACTTTCTGTGGCAAAAGGGTTTCTCCAGGAGGTTTTCCTGCTGGGTTTGGCTTTGTTGGAAGTGTTGATGTGTGGGACTTCCCTCGTGGCAGCATCCCCACGTTCGGGCTGTGTGTTTTTGGGATGGGCACTTCCCACGTTCGGGCTGTGTTCTTGGGATGTGCACTTGGCTCCTCCCGGGCTGCGCTCGGCTGCCAGGACAGACTGTGGCAGACACATTCCTGGTTTATCACCCTTCAGGCACTGTGGGTTGTTTTTTTTTTCGGTCGTTTTTTAGCTTTTTTGGTTCTGAATAATCCCAGCGTTTTATTTGGATTGTCCGGCGTCGCCTCAGGGGTTCTGCAGTGGTCAGGGGATGGTGGGATCATAAAACCAGGATGGTTTGGGATGAGAGGGACCTTAAAAATCATCCCACCCATCCCCAGGGACACCTTCCACCATCCCAGGTTGCTCCAGGCCATCTCCACCACTGCCCTTTTCCCATGGATCACGGGGCCTTTCCATGAAAAAATTACTTGGATATCCAACCTAAACATCAATTGAGGCCGTTCCCTCTCCTCCTGTCCCTGTTCCCTGGGAGCAGAGCCCGACCCCCCGGCTGTCCCCTCCTGGCAGGGAGTTGTGCAGAGCCAGAACATCCCCCTGAGCTTCCTTTTCCTAGGATTTTTTTTTTCCCCCGTAAGATTTTCTGTTAATTGTTAAAATGTTCTGTGCCGCAGCTCCGTTTCCAAAAGCTTTAATGAACCCTGCAGGTAAAAACTGCAGAATGATGGACAACTTCATTAGGTGAAAGTTGCCTTCCCTAACAAAAAAGGGAAAATCGGCTTTTCCATGTTATTGGATCCATTATTCCTGAGCTAATTGGTGCAGCTGGGCCCGGTGTATTTCAGAGCTCGTTCCACAGAAATTACATTTAAGGGAACTCGGCAACGTTCAAAGGCATCCAGGCCTTGTAGGTTCAAAAGTATTTTCAGATTTCTATCCCTTAAAATATCATAGGAAGTCAAATTATGTGTTATTAGTTAGAGTTGTTGATGCAGCAAACCTTGGGAATGTGGACAGCACTGCCTGGGACAGGCTGGAATTCTGCAGGGTCTGTGCTGGGCCAGGGGTTGGACTGGGGGATCCCTGTGGGTCCCTTCCCACTCAGGATTTTATCCTGCCTGGATAATCTGTCCTCTTGCTTATCCGGGGATTCTTTTATTCTGTGTTTTTTCTGAGGAAGGTGGAGAAAGAATGGAAAAGCCTCAGATAATGTAATGTGGAATTTCAGGAAGGGGTTGACAAGGAGCACGGGACAAGGCAAAGAGGGAAAGGGAGAAGGGCAAGTAAATCCAGGCCTGGTGCTGTTCATACATCCTAAAATGCTGGGGAAATAAGGAAAATTCACAGCACAATAAACTCATGTTACTCATCCTGCCTTATGCCCAAAACCTGGGAATTTATCCTGGAATTGCTGGTGGATATTGGAGTGCTGGACAGCATTTTGTATTTGAGTTTTTCCTTTAGTGGCTGACTGAGGGAGGGAAGTCTTGAAAGCAAATGGTAATTATAGAACTGGGGTGACTATAAATTAATGATGGCAAGAGCTGAGCATCCGGCTGTTTTCCAAAGCTTTCTCTTGTCCTTAGGGAATGTGTCCTTTTAAATCTGGATTGCCAGCCTGGCTCCTCTTAACAGACTGTTCCGTGGAGCTGCTGGAGGTCAGGGCTGGGACAGGAGGACAAATGGCCCCGGTGGCATCTCCTGCATGGGCTGAGCTCCTTCCAGCCACTGCTGGGCTCAGCGTTCCCCTTTCCCAGGAGTTTCCTGTTGGATTAAACCCCTGGATCCATTTGCAGACAGGCTCACGGAGGCACCACAGGGTGTTCATAAATGACGACTTTGGGTTTGGTACCGTTCGGTATCAATTTCATCTGGAGCCTCCTTCAGCTCCACCGGAGATGGATAAAAGCAGCAAATGGATTTCTGGGGCAGAGCCAGGGACAGCATTTATGGATTTGGTTTTCCTCTCAAAGACAGCTGGGAACAAAGGAGGAATTATGTCCTCACCACAAAAAAAACCCCACAAAAACCTCAGACAACTCCATTGTCGTGTCAGCGATATCTGGCAGACAAATATCCCCACATTTGGAGAGGAATCCGTGAGGAATAATGCTGCTGTCTCAGGAGATTCCTGGTACTGAGATCCAGGTGATCCCGTTGGGATGAAGGCGAAGAGGGAAGCCGGGGGAGGAGGTGGGACAGGATGGAGGAGATGCACATGGAATGAGAACTGGGGTGATAAGCAGCCCCTCTTCTCTGCAAACCTGACCTGGAGGAGTTTCCCTGGAGTCCAGTCTTGGCCAGCTCCAATCTGGGATCCAGACTCGGCTGCTGCCGTTTTTTCCAGCTCTTCCTTCCCTATAAACACAAGGTCCTCTTCTCCCCACCCTGCCTCCAGCAACGCCTTCCCAATCACCCCGACTCCAGACTTTGGTTTTCCAAGCAGAGGTTGATGGAAATCTGCTCCGCTGCACTTCCAAGCTGCCTCCAGAAGGAAGGAGAAAAATCCTGAAATGTCAGCCTTTGCTATTTTTGCAGCCTTTCCCAGGAAGCAGCTCCGGCTTTGCCGTCTGCATCCCAATCGGGATCCGCCAGATCCGATTATCCCTGTTTGGCTTGGCCTTGTCACTGGTTGTTTTACAGGGAAAAAAATGCTGTTGTAACAACTTGTAAATGTCTCAGTTGGTCAGCCCGGGGAGAACGGGAGGGGAATAATCCTCAGCCGTGCTTGGAATGCTTTGGGGAACAGCCTCGAAGCTTTGGATTGGGATTCCGTGGGATTGAATTCTGTAAATGACAGAATCCTGGAGTGGTTGGAGTTGGAGCTTAAAGCTCATTCCATGGATACCCTCCGGTATTCTGGGATGTTCATCCAGCTTGTCCTTGAACAATTCCATGGGGAGTCCACACTGCTGGGATTCCTTGGCAACAAGAGCCAGGTCTCCAAGGAAGGTTCAGGAAAAAACATCAGGGCTCTGTGTGCTGGAAATCCCTCCTGGGAGGTTGTTCTGTGGTGGTTTTTTTTTGTATTGTTGGGAATTCACATTTCCCCACTAACAACCTTGGACAGGGAACGCTCGAATCGCCTCCAGCCGGGCTTGAGGTGGGCTCAGATCAGCAAAAATTCATTAAAAGGACTTCAGTCGATGTTAGTCACAAAATTAAAAATATTGTGAGTTAAGCTCGTGGATCTATTGTGTAAGAACAGATAGGAAAATTAGGAATTCTCTTCGTGGGCTGGGCTGACAATTGGATTTGTCAGAGAATTCCCGTTCTGGATCACTCAGCCCTATCACTTCAGTCACTGGACATCAGTCACACTCAAATACCACTTGCACTCACATTTCAGACCAGCCTTTTTATTAATTCTGCTGTTAATTAACTTATTTTTGCTTATAATTTAAATCTCAAAAGCGCAATTAAATGGAAAACCAGGATGTGCTTCAGTGCTGGAAGGTGGGAGAGGAACATCAATGGTGGGACTTGATCTTAGAGGTCTTTTCCAACATTTCTGGTTCTGGGATTTTAAGGAGCAGGAAATAATCAAGCACAATAATTAGAGTTGCTTTATTAACGGTGTGAATAATGAGGATGGCAGCAAGCTAACAAATATTTGGGGTTGATGTTTTCAGTACTCATGTAGAGTTTCGTGCATGGCAACAGGATGGAAATATTCACAGAATCTCAAAGAGATGGAACTTAAAATCTACAAAACCAGTGACTGGGCAGTCAAAACTGGTGTGAACTGGAGAGGTCAAGCTGGAGATTCAAATCATTTCGTTGCCTGTTGGTTTGGTTTAGTATTTATTTATTTATTTGTATTTTTGTATCCTTCCCACCGTATTTCATTGTTAAAAAATCAAATTTTCAAGCGGTTCAGGATAAATTGCTCTCCCAAACCAGGTCTTGGCTTATTTCTGATTTCTCTTAGTGAAGGCGAAGAGAAAGAAATTTGAGTTATTCCAGTGCTTCCAATCAAACATTGGCTGTGCAGTCTCCACCCCGGGTGGGAAGCGATTCCCTGGGGAAGCGGCGATTTGGGAAGGAGCGGCGGGATTGTCACATCCCAGTTCCCTCCCTCGGGAAGGGGATGGGGAGCGGTGACACAAACTGGGAATGGCATTGCCCGAGGCAAACCCGCCCCTGTGTCCGGATGTGATTTTGCACTGAGACCAAGCTCAGCTCCAATTTTGCTTTCACTTCCATTCATGGCTCAGGGAAAGGGAAGAGAAGAAACCGAAGCAGATTATTAAATGTGCCTTTTAGCCCGGGATCACTCCAGGCAAAAGTCGGGATGCCTTAAGGAATCTCTGGGAAAAAAAAAAAAAGCGGTGTTTAGAGAGAAAAAATAGAATATTTGATGTGGTTTTGTTCAGTTGAAAACGACTGGAGGATTGGGGAGAGCATTTGGCTAAATAGCTAATGAATAATTCAGGGCTACTAATTTAGGAACTCTGTCATATAGATTAAAATCCATCAGTTTTGGCTGTAAACAAAGAGAATAAACACCCAGCGTTTAACTAAACAACGAATTCAGGGGTTGAAGCCTGTGGACCTTTGAAGGGCACCAGCTCTTGGCTGAGAGAGGGACAGTTTAATTAGCATGGATTTTTTTTATTAGTCAATATTAAAACCTCTCCCCAGAAGCTGTAATTGTAATTCCAAAAGATTATATTCCTAAAGCACCAGGATTTATGGGGAGGAAAGTTTGGATCCAGGCACAGAAGGGGAATTTCGGGAGCTTCTCTGCCATGGAATGGTTTTGTTGATCCAAATGTCTGAGGCGTTTTTGGTTTGGCTGTCCCTCTGCCAGGTCTGACAGGGAGCGACAAAACAAAGGGGAGGATGTTCCCCGGTGAGCTCGCAGCCTTAATTAACGCGATTAACAAATACAATTACCACAGAGAAAGGTTAGAAAGAGATAGGAGAGATAAAAGCAGAGCTGCAAGAGGGACAAGAATGAAAGCAGGGATATATTAATGTTCAATCCTGGGAGCAGCCAGGATCCAGGTGCTTTTCCCAGCTCCAAGTGCCCCATTTTCATCCTGGGTCTCTTGATCTTCCGTGTGCAGGAATTGCGGTGCTGCATTTCAAAGGCGGAGGAAGAATTCCCGAGACTTGGAGAACAGAGGATTGTGACACGTGTCACCTTCCCAGGCAGACCCAGTTCTGAGGCATTTGGGATTTACAGGAACGCAGAAATCTCCAGAAAATGTTTGTTCTGCTTGAAAATAACCCTTCAGTTCCCATTCCAGTGTGATCCCAGTAGGGAATTTCCTGATGTTCCCATTGACAAATAACCCTTTAGTCCCCATTCCAATGGGATCCCAGTGTAGGGAATTTCCTGATGTTCCCATTGGCAAATAACCCTTTATTTCCCATTCCAATGGGATCCCAATGTAGGGAATTTCCTGATGTTCCCACTGACAAATAACCCTTTATTTGCCATTCCAATGGGATCCCAATGTAGGGAATTTCCTCATATTCCTCTTGGACAAATAACTCTTTAATTCCCTTTCTGGTCTGATCCCAGGGTAGGGAATTTCCTGATGTTCCCATTGACAAATGACCCTTTATTTCCCTTTGTTTTAGTCTGATCCCAATGTAGGGAATTTCCTGATGTTCCCATTGACAAATAACCCTGTATTCCCCATTCTGGTGTGATCCCAGGGTAGGGAAATTCCTGATATCCTCATTTGCCATCCCCCTAGGTTGGGAACCCTGTAGCTTTTAAGAGTTGAGTGGATGCTCCTGCTGCAAGGGAGAGCTGCTCCCAAAATCCCAGTAATTTTACCTGAGACAAAAAAAAAACCAAAAAAACCAGCAGCAATTACTTGGAATTTCAAAGCTGTCCCTTCAGTGGCCTTTTTTTTGGACAGACATCGCCTTCAAATCCCTTTTTCCTTGATTTTTGCTGCTCCAGCAGTGGCTTTGGGGTATAATTTCATTGATTTGTTTATTTAGATGGGATTGTTTTGGTTTTTTTTCTGAGGATCTGCTCTTCCATGGGGCTTTCCTGTGGATCTGAGAGCTGGGCCGGGAGGATTTTGTGGTGCAAAATCAATCTCTGCAGCTCCATGCTCTGAATTAAATTGATGTGAGAGCTGTGACTGGTTTTGTCACCAGTAATTCCTGCCTCGAGCAGGATATTAAAGAGGACAAATGAATTCAAAACAAAACCACCAACCACATATTTTTTATTTGACTTCCTGAGTGTTCAGTTAATTGTTGACAGAGATTTTTTGGGGTAGATTGGGTTGGGGCTGTACTTTAAATAAAGCTTTTGTGGGTTTGTTTTGCATGCAGGGAAGATCCTGCCCGAGTTTGAAAAGGTCACCACCATTAATCATTTCAGGAGGGCAAGAAAATATTCGAGTAATGACTCAACTGAAAAGAATAACCAAGATTAAAAGCTTCTTAGTGCTTAATAACTGTGATCTTGATTAGTTCATGTTTTCGTGACAAAGGTTCGATTATCGAGCTGAAAAATACCTTTTTTTTGGATGTTGTTACTTGGTTTTAGGGGTTTTGGCTTGATTCCACAGTTAAAAAATCGGAGATTGATGAGAAGAAGGAATAACAGGCACCTGATGCAGCCGTTCCTGACCTGGAATTGCCACAAATGTATTTTCCAGGAGATCATTTGGGGATGGGAAACTTGTCCCAGGTCTCGTCGGACCAAGATCCTGTTTTCATTCTCAGGCTGCTTTATTTGCCAGCAGTTTTAGTCATCCTTTCAGCACCACTAAGCGATCTTTGAAAATGATCCATCAGATTTCCATGGAGCTTGGCATTTATGTTAAATAGGATGTGTGGATATAATACAAATAGAGAATTGACCATCTCTGAAGGAACTCGGAGTTACTTGCTCTTGTTTTCCTTCTCCTCACCCCAAAATCTGGGATTCCTGGCTGAATACTGAAGGATTTATCATCACAATATTAATTTAATGTATTTTTTATTATCTACCCGGTGCTCAAATGTATTTTTAATATACCAGATGATCAGGACTGTTCATATTTAGTAAATACCGCAGTCTAGAAGGGTTTTTTAATAATCCACTTCTATTCTGCATTTCATTCCATTATTCCTATTAATACTTTTATCTTTTACCACTCTAAGATGATTTTATTTTTGTGTTAATACCTGCAAACAAATGTTGACAATCAGCATAACTATTTTAGCTAAAAGAGGGCTGTTTTCTTCTATTAATCCTTCTGTATTCTAATCCCATGGGGGGTTTTCTGCTGTTTTTTAATTTCCTTTCAAACCCATCTGGTTTCTCACCCACGTTTCAGGTGTGAGCGTTGAATTTCCGTGCCTGGACTATCTGCATCGTGCTAATTTCTCCTGATAAACAAGGGAATTTGGAATGCTTCAGACACATGATCCAAAGAATCCAATTTCATCTGAGTGTCCTGCTGCTCTTGCATCTCTCTAATGCATTTTCCTGTAGACAATTTGTTTAGCTGAGGATTTAATCAGCCGGAACATCTATTTTTGATCTTGCTTTTACCAGGCCGGGCCTCATACGGAGTGCATGAATTTGCACTCAAGCTGAGGTGAAAAATGTCACATTTCTAATCTTGAGTTTAGCGTTTAGAATTATGGGGTGCATCTTCATATTTTTCAATATTTTTAAGGCCCTGGCTTGAGCTTTTAAAGCCTTTTCCCTGTTTGCCCTGCTCTAATCCTTGGCTGAACTGGTTTTGATTGGTGTGACACGCGTGGGCCTCCCGCTGCCATCCCTGGATTTACGTTCCCTGCACAAGATTAATCTCCAGGTCATCAGGTTGGAGTCTCCTGAGGACAGAGCAGCAGGAATTTTCTGTGCTGGATGCTTCTGAATTTCGGGGCCTTCAGCAGCATCCAGGTGGTGCCTGTTGTCCCTTGTCCCTCTGGAGTCCCTGTGGGGTGTGAGTGCCCAGGGAAAGGGACAGCGCTGTCCGAGTGATGCCTCAGGATTGTGGATTTTCTGTTTTTCCTCTGTCTGTGATCCTGTAATGCTTTAGTGTAGAACTGTGAACTCCATACGCAGTGAGAGCTGCTGCTTCCCCATTTTGGGCAGTGTGATGGTGTCAGTGTTTGCTCTCTTGCGAGATGCGACCAGGAGAAAATGAAAAGCAAAACAGGCCTAAGCTTTAAAAGTTACAAAGATCATTTATTTACACACACTAAATAATGAAGAAAAAAGGACAAAAAAGGAAAAAAATGAACCCTTCAGAACCCTTCTCCTTCCCCCACAAACTGTTCACTTTCCCACAACCAACATAGAGAGACAAAACTCTGATTTTCAGTCAGTTCCACCATTTAAACATAATCTTTCATCGCTTTGGGAGAGGAGTCTCTCTCAGTGTCCGACGGATCCCACTGACAATTAAAACAGTTCTCTCGTGGGTTTTAACTGTCACAAAAACAGCCGCCCATGACTTAAACCCCACGACAGTCAGACACAACAATTCCTCCCCAGGCCTGGCAGTCAGGGACCCCTCACTGCCTCAGGCCTGAGAGATCTGAGCTGGGGGGAGCAAACTTGGGGTAAATGACTTCATTACCTGAAGCTGTAATTGGGAGATGAACCCCAGTATGGACCAAACTTAGAAAAGGGTGAAAACTCGTGACCCATCATCCATTTTGGGTGTAGCCCCTTGGGGAGGCTTTGTCTGCCCTAAATGTACCTGAAGGCCCTTCAATAAATAGAACTGGTTTTTATTCTCTAAATCCTGCCTGGCCTGTGTTGTTAGGTAGTCCCAGAAAGGCATCAGTGGTGTCCCAGTGACGTGGTGGCCCTGGTCTGCAGGGGCAGGGGACAGCAGCAGGGCGGGAAGTGCCTCGTGGCTCCCGTGGGATTTCATTCCCCAGCCCGAGGCATCAGCAGGGAGCTGGGTGATCCCTCAGGTCCAGGATTGGATATCTGGGGGTTTGGGATGATTCAAGGGGGCCGGGAGCAAAAGCTGGGGTGACTCTGCCTGTGGGCAGGAGCAGCTCTAGAGGAGTTTGGAGATGGAGCAGGAAGGGGAGGCTGATGGCAGAGGGAAGGAGCCACACGTTAAATATGATTTAACATAAGGGAAAACGATTTTAAACTGCCAGAGGGCAGGGTTGGATGGGCTACTGGGGAGAAATTGTCCCCTGGGAGGGTGGGGAGGCCTGGCATGAATTTGCCAGCTTTGCTGTGGCTGTCTCTGGATCCCTGGAAGTGCCCAAGGCCAGGCTGGAGCAGCCTGGGATGGTGGGAGATGTCCCTGCCATGGCAGGGGTGGCTCTGGATGGGATTTTAGATCCTAACTTCTCCCAGGTTGTGTTCGTAGGGGTTTTTTGGGTTTTCTTTTCCTGGCAAACCAATATTCCAGGGCACCACGCTGTGTTTGAAGCAGGAGCAGACCCGATCCAGTAATTGCACCCAAAAATGTTTAGGTTCATCTCCTGTTTTTAATTGGGTTCTGGTCCCTTAATAAGCCCCCTGTGGATAATTCTGTGGAAAAGTGCAGTGTGATCACTTTATTTCTTCGTTCTCAAAATGTCTTTGCATGGAACCACCACGGCTAAACCTGTGATTGCCGGCAGTGTTTTGGATTTTGGAGAGCTTGATTTTATGAGTCTGGGAAAACAATTCCTAATTTCCTTCAGTTAATGCATTAAATTTTAATGGCTGAAAATACCCATAGAGTATCCTGGCAGAGTACAAGTGAAACTTGTTCCTGTTTTGTTGTTGAAATAAGAATTGGAAATTTAGCCACTCCAGATTTTGAGTCATTGTGTGGTTGAGGGCAATTGATCTCTGATAAAAACAAGGCTGAAACCCAAGAATTCCCAACGTAAATCCCAATTCTTTGTTTTGCTTCCAGCACAAATTGGCCAAGGGATCTTTTCTGGGCCTATGGGTGAGTTTTGAACTCAGCACAGCACGAGGGGAACCCGCAGTTCCCATGAAACGTTTCATTTTTAAGTTCCTTTATTATGGATGTTCCCATTATGATGTTCAGTCATCCCATTAATTCTTTTTTCGATTTCAGTAGTTTTTCCCTAATGGCATTAATAACATTGCAGATAGAAATGATTTGTATCAGTGGGAATTATTTGTACCTGTGGGACTTTGGTGAACGGCGTGGTCAGGATTTATTAGCGCTGAGTGCACCTGGCTTGTTGCTTTCCAGCCCAAACCATGGAAAAAAGGTTTGTGGAAGCTCTCTTTGACCTAACCACAATTGCCAGGCTCTGGTGGGAATTATGATGGGGAAAAAAAGAGGGAAAGAACATGGAATCTGGAGATTTCTGCCTCCTCTTGGCTGCTGATCGTACCCAGAGTGGGGAATTTCCTCTTCATGGAGAAATGACCATCCCATTGTTGTTTTCCTTGGGATTTTGGGGCTCTTTGCAGACACCTGTCAGGTGAAGCTGCTCCTGTGTCAGATGCCAGCGACCACCTGGGAGCTGTGGGGAATTCTGGAAGCCAGGAGTCACGGGGGATCGATTTCCCCCCATTATTTCAGCACATTCATGGCTGATTTTTCCCTTTGAGGAGCATGACTGTTCCGATGATTCACGGCTGCTTTCTCGGAGGCATTCCAGCAAGGAATCACAATCACACCGCTCCTGTTGCTGCTTGTTTACTGCAGCAAACATCCAGGACACAAATTGGAATTCATTAATCTGGCTGCATCTCCCCAATTATAATTGTTAAATTAATTTTCGGGGCTTTTGAGCCAATTTCATGGGGATGAGCTCCGTGTGCACATCACACTTCACCACTGGCCTTGTGCTGAGAGCTGAGCTGCTTTAATACTGAAATCTTGATTTTAGGCCAGCGGAGAGGATTGATATTTTTGCCTCCAGCACTAAAAAAGAATTGTTTTGTGCTTTGTAATCTGTTAGAACAACAATTTGCTTCTTCTTGCAATACGTCTTTTTATTTGGCTGCCTGAGCAATATTTCCATTTGCAACCTCTGTGTCCAGAATGGAAAGTGGAACATCAGAGCAGCCTGAGGAAACACCCTCAGAGCAAATAATTTGCATTTTTTCACAGGTTAATTTTAGGAGAAGCAACAGAATTTTGCTGTGAAAAAAGTGTGGCAGACAGGAAGAAACAAAGCAAGATTTTCATCAGAAAAGAAAAAGGCAGAAATAGCAAAACATCAGGGGATATTTAAAAGTCGGTATTATTTACTCTCCAGGCAGTTACTTTCTCTTAGTTCCATGGAAATTGCAGGAGAAGGAAACTTTTTCCCATTTAGGGCAAGGAATAATTACAAAGCCCACAGCGAGGGCCATAATCAGGATTTGGGCCCTTGGAAAAGCTTTGGAGGGAGGATGGAGAGGACCTGAGCCCCATTCCCTGGGCAGGCTGGGAGGTCTTGAGCCCGAATCCATTGCTGAATAAGGCTGGAAAGTTTTGGATTAATTAGGACCAGCTTTGCGTGGTGGGAAGAGATCAGAACATTCTGGAAATGTTCCTCATAGGGATGGATTTTCTGCTCATGGCAGAGGGACAGTGGGAATTCCAGGGAATTTCTGTGGGGAACTGAAGGAACTCATGGAGCAGATTGGGTTGGGTGGGATCTCAGGGATTGTCCAGTTCCCCCTGCCATGGACAGGGACAATTTCACTGCCCCAGGCTGCTCCAGCCCCAGTGTCCAGCCTGGCCTTGGGCACTGCCAGGGATCCAGGGGCAGCCACAGCCGCTCTGGGAATTCCAGCCCAGCTCCCCCCTCCCTCCCAGAGAGGAATTCTGTCCCAAAATCCCATCTAAATCGACCCTTTCCCAGCTTAAAGCCATTCCCTGTGTCCTGTCCCTCCCTCCCTTGTCCCAAATCCCTCTCCAGCTTTTTTGGAACCCCTTCAGGCCCTGGCAAGCCGCCCCATAACAACGTAGTACAAGTAGTAAAACAACAGCTCTGAACATAAAAGAGCATTCATCTTAAAACCCATTAGTCATTTATCTATTTAAAGACCTTTTTTAAACGCAGGTGAGTACAAATCTCATTGTACTCCATAAATCCAGGGAAAAGGAGCCTCTGGCAGCAGTGCCAGGGTGTTCTGTCAGGTGCACTCCACCTCTGCCTCTCCAGGCTTTGTTGGCCCACACGACTCCGAAGGAATAAAAGCTGGATCTGCTCTTAAAAAAAAAAAAAGCTGGAGAGGGTTAGAGTTTAGTGGGAGGGGAGGGTTGGAGCAGTCACATCCCTGCTTTGCCTGGAGGTTTTTCTCCATGGTAAAAAAGAGAAAAAAAAAAATCCATGGTTTTGGTTAATTTGTTGTGTCAGAGATACCCTGCACAGGCTGATTAGTCACTGCAATTAAAGCTTGAACCTCCCTGGGAAGGCGCAAGTCCCCTGATTTCTGTGTGTGTTGTTTGAGCTGCGGGTCAGGGAGGGAAATAATTGCTGGCAAATTGATGGCTGCAGTTCCAGGAGCCACGGATCCCACTTTGCTCATTCCTGCTCTCCCGGTGTGGGAGGTTAAACGTGGCAGGAAATGTCACCAGGGAGCAGCAGGGTGGGCAGCAGGAAAGGAGAGGGGGAATTCTGTCCTTCTGCCCCACTCAGGTGAGGCCCCACCTGCAGAGCTGCCCCAGCCCTGGGCTCCAACAGCAGGAATTCACACATGGAGCTGCTGGAGAGAGCCCAGAGGAATCCACGGAGCTGCTGCAGGGCTGGAGCCGGGCTGGGAGAGCTGGGGGTGCTCCCCTGGAGAGGAGAAGCTCCAGGGAGAGCTGCGAGCCCCTGGCAGGGCCTGAAGGGGCTCCAGGAGAGCTGCAGAGGGACTGGGGACAGGGGATGGAGGGACAGGACACATCCCTGGATGCATCCCTGTCGTGGCAGGACACGAGATAGATTGACCCCACAGAGCTGTCAGAAGGGAAAGAAGCTTTATTTACAATCCCAACAGTTTCTTTTAGAACGGGCTGTGTAAAAAGGTCTGTTATTGCTCCATGGCACTGACACTGCTCTCCATTGGGTCAGGAATAGGAAACAACCCCTGGGACAGTTGTTCTGGCAAAGGGAACACTGTTTGCTGAGCCTGTGCTGAGAAACGCAGAGAGATGTTTTGGAAAGAGAAACTGTTGGCAGCTTTCCCTTGGGAAAGGAGCCAGCAATGGTCAGCGAGCTGGAATTCAGGCTCAGAAATGTCGAGCCCACACATCCCTGGATTTTTGCTGGGTGTTCTTGTCCAAAGGGACTCCTGCCAGCCCTGTGCCAGCCTGGAAGAGGAGTTGGAGTGAGGAACATTCCAGCTCCAGCATGGAATCATGGAATGGGTTGGGTGGAAGGACCTGAAACCCCATCCCATCCCACTGGGACACNCTGGATCCCTGGCAGTGCCCAAGGCCAGGTCGGACTCTTGGAGCAGCCTGGGGCAGTGGAAGTGTCCCTGGCATGGCAGGGATGAGCTTTAAGGTCCCTTCCAAGCCAAACCATTCCAGGATTCTTTGGTCCTACAACATTCCCATCCTCACTGTGACTGTTCCCAGCAGATTATTGACTTCCCTGAAGATCAATTCTCCAGGTCTCTTCAGCGTTTCATTTTATTTAGAGGACTCTTTTGTGTTTTTCCTGGAGCAGCAGCTGCGTCTCCCCTTCCTCCTTTCTCCTGGATTATTGGAAAAGCTGGATTCCATTAATTCCTTCTATTTTGGGCATCCCTTCTCTCTATGAGACCAAAGCCCTCTCTCCAGACATCCCCCCAAGGAGGAAATTCCCCTAAAAGTCTTATCCCCCTAAATTATACCCACGTTTATATGGAACAGCAATGGAATTTTTAAAAAAATCCATCAGAATTTAGTCTTGTCCAGCACTGGAGTGAGATTGGGTTTGCTTTATTCCAATTATTGAAATGAGTGGTCTGTGAAATCCAGGAAATTCGTATTTAATTCCTTTTTTTTTTTTTAAATTGAATTGAGGAACTGGCAAATGGTGCAGCTCTCCCAGAGGAATTTTTCACCTGGTTTCAGTGCTGGGAAATGGTTCCAGTTACTGATTGTATCCCCAGATTCCGTGTATCCAACTCTGTGATGCCAAAACCCAGCAGGATTTTCCGGGCAGGATTTAATTTCGTATTTCTTCCTTACTAAAGTATAAATCTTGGTGTTGTTAATCCAATTCTTTGGTCTCTGAATAGAATAAAAGCCGCCCTTTATGTTAGGCAGGACCTGGATCCAAGGTTAATTCGAATTTTATGGATTATCCCTCAAACTCTGTTCTGGACACAATTGGATAGACCTTCCCAGAATTTGAACATCACATCCTTAATAAGGTTTTATTTTGTTTATAAAGCATTTTAGTGGCAATGGATGAATGTTCCCAGTCGGGTATCACCTCAGGAGTGTATCCCTTGATTGTCTTATTTTTAATTGATTAGGACATTACTTTGTCTTTACTCTTAGGTTAAAAGCTCCTTTTCTTCCTGGACACTTCGTCCCTTCACCCAGGAGTTCATTCTGTGAGGTGAGGCCACGAAATTCTCACCAAAAAAAAAAAAAAAATTAGAAATCTAATTTTTCTTTATTCTGTTATGCAATTTACTGTCCATTTTCAGGGATTCGAACCAAGATGATTTCTCTTTGCCGTCGACTTCTCTTCTTAAATCCCTCTAAATGTCATTTCTATTGTAGGGATAATTATGGAATCATGGAATGGGTTGGCTTGGGGTAGAACTGGGTGAGCTCCCAGCCCAAACCAGTCTGGAATTCCGTGTTCATGATGAGGTGGCAAAATGAACTTAGGAATGGAGTGAATCCTGTTCCCGGGAATTTTCTGCTTTGCTCCACGGTGCTGTCCAATTCCCAGGACTGGGAATCCTTCCTGCTGGAATCCTTCCCTGCTTGCTGCTGTGGATGCAGATCCTTCCTTTTAACCAAATTCCCTCGTTCCCAGATTGGCAGCGCCTGGAGCAAAGTTCAGCGCCGACAAATGCAGGACATCCAGAAATGATTGGATAATTCCCCGGGTCAGCACTAATGGGAACTAATTCGGGGCAGTTTTGGAGATTGAATTAGGATTTGAAGTGGATCCTTTATTAAGAGCAATTTCTGAGGGTGCCCCTCTCCATTAAGCAATAATTCTTAGGGAAAAATGCTCCCAGCGCCTAAAACCAGGCACACAAAATGGGATTTCAGGGCTGTTTTTAACAGGGAGCACTGGGAGTTTTGACCTTTAAATATACACATTTTTGATGTTTAAATCAAACAGGATTTTTTCTTCTCTGTGTCGGGTGTGACACTCATTAAAGGAGGTGTCAGCACTCTGTTCAGTTGTAAATAAATAAGAAATAAATACTAATGTGGTGTTGAATTACCCCAAAGAGGGCACTGAATGCAGAAAAAAGATCATTATTTTAGGGGAATGCAGTCGGCAGAGCCTAATAAAGGAAATAGATGTCTACCACTAAAATAATTCCTTTTTCCTAGCATTTCCATGGGTGGAAATTTCCATTCTGTCCTGCAGTTGTTGGAGTTTGACTTTGAGGTGACTTTGTGAAATGCTGGATGTTATTCCAACCCTGGAAAAAAACAGGAACTGCTCCTTTTAATCTTCAGGAATCAATAGATTTTATTTAAAGTCTGACAATATTCATTCCTGACAGGGGTTTTCCATAGGATCTCCTGGTTGGAACTGCTTTTAGAGGTTTATTCCAGTCGAAAAAATTCTGCTGGAATATTAAAACCTGTTTTTGTAGGAACTTTAAAAGGTTTAAATTCAGGAGTGTGGATGTTGTAGCAGTGTTGGGATGTTTTTACAAGGAATTTTCCTTGCTTTTATTTCAGTGGAAGCTTCGCCTCCCCTCATTTACTGAGGATGGTTCTGTCATTGTCAGAACTTGGGAGTTCAAGCAGATTTCACCAGAAATTGGGGAGCTGAATTGAATTGAATTTAAATTTTTAATTTAATCACGCCAAAGACCGAACATCTTTGACTGCAGACGCATCCCAGGCATCCAGCTGATGATTAAAACCCAAATAAAAGGTGGAAAGGGCAAAAAAAACGTGGCTGAAAACAGGCAGATTTGGGGCTTGGCCTTTTCAAATTTATTTTAATTGGTTTGGGAGTGGCCTGGAGTAGGTTCAGCCCCAAATCCTTCGCTGTCATTGTGACAGACATTTATTGTCTGTCACTTGCTCATCACTTTAAAAACAGTGGTGGAGGGGGAAAAACCTGGGAAATAATGGGAAAGCAACGATTGTGTCAAGAAAATGCTTGAAATTCTGCACTTTAATTATTGCCTTCTGCCATGAAAGGCACGGGTGGGAGTCATCAACTCCAAAATAACCCCCAAAAAAACAACACACCCCAAAGCAGCCTCTTTGGAAACAGATAATGGGGAAATTACAGGTGAATTCAGAAATGAGAAAAATGAGAAAATTGCATAATAAGGAGAAGATTGACAGGAGTAAAATACTTCTCAGGAAGGAGCAACCGGGAACGATGTTTGGAAATTCCAGTGAAGATTTCAAATTGCACGCAAGGGCCGAGATAAAAGGAAATATTGTGAGGGGAAAACCACTGGAAAGCCGGCTGTGGAAATTCCTGCCTGGAAAAGGCAGGAATTTGCAATCCAGAGCTGTTGTTGGGGTCTTAATCCAAGGAATGGTTGGAAATTCCAGTGGAGATTTCAAATTATGAGTAAATATTGTGAGGGGAAAACCACAGGAAAGGCCAACTGTGGAAATTCCTGCTTAGAAAATAACCTTTTTTCTGCACTCCTGAGCTGTTTTGGGGGTCTTAATCCCAGGAATGTTTGGCAACTCCAATGAAAATTTTGAATTGCACAACCAGCTTGAGGTACAAAATAATGTAGCGAAGGAAAAAACACAGGAAAACCCAATTGTGGAAATTCCTGCCTGAAAAAGGGCCTTTTTTCTGCACTCCTGAGCTGGTTTTGGGGTCTTAATCCCAGGAAAGTTTGGGAATTCCAATGAAGATTTCAAACTGCACACAAGGCCTGAGATATGAGAAAATATCATGAGGGAAAAACCACTGCAGAACTCAGGGATGGAAATTCCTGCCTGGAAAAGGGGCTCTTGTCTGCACTCCTGGGCTGTCATTTGGGTCTTAATCCAAGGAATGGTTGGAAATTCCAGTGGAGATTTCAAATTATGAGTAAATATTGTGAGGGGAAAACCACAGGAAAGGCCAACCGTGGAAATTCCTGCCTGGAAAAGAACCTTTTATCTGCAGTCCAGAGCTGTCAGTTGGGGTCTTAATCCCAGGAATGTTTGGGAGTTCCAATGAAAATTTCAAATTGTGAGCAAATCTTGTGAGAAAAAAAAAAACAACACAGGAAAAGCCAACTGTGGAAATTCCTGCCTGGAAAAGAACCTTTTATCTGCAGTCCAGAGCTGTTATTTGGGTGTTAATCCAGGGAATGTTTGGGAATTCCAGTTAAGATTTTGAATTGCACAAAAAGCTTGAGTTACAAGATAATACAGTGAAGGAAAAACCACAGGAAAGCGCAACTGTGGAAATGCCTGCCTGGAAAAGGGCCTTTTTCCTGCACTCCTGAGCTGTTATTTGGGTCTTAATCCCAGGAATGTTTGGGAATTCCAATGAAGATTTCAAATTATGAGCAAATATTGTAAGGAAAAAAAAAAAAACACAGGAAAAGCCAACTGTGGAAATTCCTGCCTGGAAAAGAACCTTTTATCTGCGATCCAGAGCTGTTATTTGGGTGTTAATCCAGGGAATGTTTGGGAATTCCAGTTAAGATTTTGAATTGCACAAAAAGCTTGAGTTACAAGATAATACAGTGAAGGAAAAACCACAGGAAAGCGCAACTGTGGAAATGCCTGCCTGGAAAAGGGCCTTTTTCCTGCACTCCTGAGCTGTTATTTGGGTCTTAATCCCAGGAATGTTTGGGAATTCCAATGAAGATTTCAAATTATGAGCAAATATTGTAAGGAAAAAAAAAAAAACACAGGAAAAGCCAACTGTGGAAATTCCTGCCTGGAAAAGAACCTTTTATCTGCGATCCAGAGCTGTTATTTGGGTGTTAATCCAGGGAATGTTTGGGAATTCCAGTTAAGATTCTGAATTGCACAACCAGCTGGAGTTACAAGATAATGCAGTGAAGGAAAAACCACAGGAAAGCGCAACTGTGGAAATCCCTGCCTGGAAAGGGCCTTTTTCCTGCACTCCTGGGCTGGGGTGTTAATCTCAGGAATGTTTCGGCAAAATGAAAAATGAGCGGGTTCGCTGGAAATGGGGGAAAATGGGATGGAGAGCAGGCTGGGATTACACCTGGCAGGAAAAAAAGGTTCCAAGGTCTCTCCTGGAGCCTGCAGGGGTTGCAGGGTGCCCCTCCAGTCAGGAACATCGCTGGGTTTTTTGTGGCATGGGATGGGGACTGTGCCAGAATCATCAGGAGAGCTCGGGGACAGCTCAGGAGCCTCTGGAAGTGCTGAGGAACTTTTTTAATAATCAAAGCCATTAAAATATAATGAGAAGGGAAGGGGAGGGCTCATCTTGGCTCATCCCCTTGTTTGCTGCTGTGTGAGGGCAAATTTCCCTTGGATTCTTCCCGGGATATTAAAGCGTCAACTGCCCCCTCCCTCCAAAAATCCCCTGGATGTGGGATCGGGGGTGGGGAAGGGAAATTTCCCTTGAGATTCTTCCCAGGATTTAATTAAAACACCGATATTAAACACCCAGATAATTAAACATCAGGATATCCAGCCCCCCCCCGGATGTGGGATCCAGGATAGGGAAGGGAGATTTCCCTGGGATTCTTCCTGGGATATTAAAGCACCAACTGCCCCCTCCAAAAACTGCCCTGGGTGTGGGATCCAGCGTGGGAAAGGGAAATTTCCCTGGGATTCTTCCCGGAATGTTAAAACACCAATATTAAATACCAGGATATTAAACACCAGGATATCCAACCCCCTCCCGGATGTGGGATCCAGGGTGGGGAAGGGAAATTTCCCTGGGACTCTTCCCAGGATATTAAAACACGGGCATTAAACGCCTGGATAATTAAACACCAGGATATCCAACCCCCTCCCGGATGTGGGATCCAGGATAGGGAAGGGACATTTCCCCGGGATTCTTCCCAGGGTATTAAACCATCAGCTTCCTCCTCCAAAACTGCTCTGGATGTGGGATGCAGGGTGGGGAAGGGAAAATGCCTTTGGATTCTTCCCAGGATATTGAAACACAGATATTAAACACCAGGATATCCAAACCGCCCCCTGGATGTGGGATGCAGAGTGGGGAAGGAAAATTTCCCCGGGATTCTTCCTGGATATTAAACCATCAGCTTCCCCCTCCAGCCCCCCTGGATGTGGGATGCAGGGTGAGGAAGGGATATTTCCCCGGGATTCTTCCCAGGATATTAAAACAACAATATTTAACACCAGGATATCCAAACCCCTCCTGGATGTGGGATCCGGGGTGGGGAAGGGACATTTCCCCGGGATTCTTCCCGGGGTATCAAACTCTCCGCTCCCCCGCAGCCCCCCTGGATGTGGGACCCAGGATA